>CAUYRH010123420.1:0-18613 GCA_963574655.1 Perodicticus potto
GCTGAGGAGTGGGGGCCAGGCCTGTCTGTGCTCACCTGCAGGCCGGTGCTTGCTGCACTTCCTGGAAAGCCAGAGCCCCATCTTCATGGGATTTTGCCAGTCTCTTTTCAGTTCACAAAGGCGTTGTGGAGTTAGTTGCACATGGGTGGCTTAGACATGAAAATCCTTCTCAGCTGGTCACCTGAGTTGGAGGTCCCCATGACCCTCCATCTGGAGTCTGTATTGGCTTGTCTTGGGGCAGAGCCTCTCCCTGCCAGGGGATCCAATAGGGTATGTGGAAGTGACTACAGCCTCTTCACTCTGGGAGAAGCTATGGAAAGGCTTCCAACTCTCACTGTGGATTATAGTTCCTTGTCTGGAAGGGGTTTGAGATAAGACAAGCTCGGAAGAATAAAAGCCAGGCAGCAGTTTCTGGGCAGCTTCTATCCTGGGATGAGAGCCTGTGTTGTGTATATGTTGTATGTGTGTGTTGTGTGTGAACACACAGCCACCTAGTCCGGGGGCCAGTGCCAAGCTTAAGAGCTTTCCCACAAGCCAATCCTGCTGAGACCCTTCCCCTCCCCAGGACCTTAGGGGAAGGTTGCTTCTGTGTGCTGTGCTGATGGCAAGTCTCAAAGTCAGTATAAAAGGAAATGGAGACAGGTGGGCTGGTCCAGAGTTAAGTCCCAGGACCCCAACCCCATGTGAGGAAGAAGGGGTCAGAGAGTAGACTGGAGGGGTAGGTGGGGGGGTGTTGACGGCTTAGTGTATATAGGCTCGGTACACGGCAGACATGTCATTGTCAGACTGGTCCAGTGCCTTGGCTCTTTTGTACACCTGAGAAAAAAGAGATAAGGGTCAGTTTCTGGCCACAGATATCCTTAAAGACTGAGACCTGACTTCTGCAGGCAGTTCCAGATGTGGCTGGCAGTCAAGTCCTGGAGCTCAGACTGTCTGGGTATGAATCCTGTCTTGACCTTGGGCAAAACACTTTGGTCTTTCTGTGCCTCAGCCACTGCTTCTTGATCTGGAGAAGGAAACAGCACCAACCTTCACTGGGTTATTAGGAGGATGAAATATACTTTTGGATGTAAAATGCTCAGTGTTATTAGTAATTTAATTATGTCCCTTCCTACAGATGACCTTCTAAGGACTTCCCATGTTATCCTCTTGGCCACTGTCCTTACTTTTCCTCTCACAGAACGTTTCTCTCAGTATAACTAGCTCCTTCCCAATCACTGAAAGGCCTTCCCTGACCAACCCATCTAAAGTAGCAGCCACGTCCACCACTTAACCCTCACCTCTACCTCTGTATTTCTCATACTCCGAAATTCTATTTAAAAAAAAATTTTCTTTGAGACAAGAGTCTCTCTTAGTCACCCTGGGTAGAGTGCTGTGTAGTCACAGCTCACAGCAACCACAAACTCTTGGGCATGAGCAACCTTCTTGCCTCAGCCTCCTCAGTAGCTGGAACTATAGGTGCCTGCCACAACACTTGGCTAGTTTTTCTGTTTTTAGTAGAGATAGGGTCTTGCTCTTGCTCAGGCTGGTCTCAAACCCCTGAGCTCAGGCGATCTATTTGCCTTAACCTTCCAGAGTGCTAGGATTACAGGTGTGAGCCACTGAGACCGGCCTGAAATTCTTACTTGTTTAAATGCTTATGTACTTTTCCTGCACCTCATTCCCTTAAAACCTAAGTGCCATAGGAACAGAAGGAGTTATCTGCACACAGACGTGTCCCCAGAGGCTAAAACTGCCTGACAATTACCAGCTGACTCAGGGATACTAGGTAAATATGAATTAAATTAAAAAGATGTTGTTCAAGCTAGGTGTGGTGGTATGCGCCTATAATCTTGGCTACTCAGGAGGCTGAGGCAGAAGGGGTGCTTTAGCCCAGGAGTTTGAGTCCAGTTTGGGTAATAGAGTAAGACTCCATTCTAGGCTGTACACGGTGGCTCACGTCCCATCATCCTAGCACTTTGGGAGGGTGAAGCAGAAAAGACTGCTTAATTCAGGAGTTGGAGATCTGCCTGAGCAAGATCCGTCTCTACTAAAAAACAGAAAATTTAGCCAGGTGTTATGGTGAGCACCTGTAGTCCCAGGTATTTGGGAGTCTGAGGCAGGAGGATCACTTGAAACCAGGAGTTTGAGGCTGCTGTGAGCTAGGCTGACATCATGGAACACTAGCCTGGGCAATAGAGTGAGACTCTGCTTTAAAAAAATAAAAAAAGATCCCATCTTTAAAGAATAAAAGGCAACTGATCAAAAAGCAACACGGCACCCAATCATCTGAGGCAATGTGGCTGGACATATGGATCACTCTTACTAACTAGCTGTAAAATTTAAATTAAAAAAATACATGTATAGTCCTGCCACAGACACCATAACTGGGGGTCCATTACAGCTCAGGTCTAACTGTCAACTTGGAATGAAGGCTGGAATAAAGACACTTAAAGATAGAAGAAAACTGTCATTAGCAGACCTGCTTTATAGCAAATTTCAAAGAAAGTTCTCCCAGTGGAAAGTAAATAACATCAAAGAACAACTTTCTCTTAGGTAGGAGTGGAGAACACTGTAAATGGAAAATCTAGAGAAATGTGAAATTTTTCTCTACATTTCTTTAAAATATACATAACTGCTTAAAGCAAAAAATCTTAACATTGGTGGGTTTCGAAAAAGGCAGATGTAACACACGTGACATCTATACCTCAAAGTGGAGGTGTTCTTACTTACAGGGGCTTTCAACTTGTGGCACTTCTGCCCCAGGGGACACCTGGTGAGTTTGAAGACAATTTCTGTTTCCTGAAGGGGTGCTACTGGCATCTGGCAGGTGAAGGCCAGGGATGTTGGGAAGCATGCTGCAGTGCACATGACGGGCCCCCAACCCCAGAACGTGCACAAGGCTGAGAAACCTGCCTCGAGAACAAGGTGGGAAGTGGAAGATGGCTCTACAAGGTTGCCAAGTTTCTATGTTTTATGGGATGTGGTACAAGATTAAGTAGGCTGTGAAGGATGTATATTGCAATCTCTGGAGTAACTACTAAAAAAAAATAATGCAGACACAAAGTAAAAAAGCCAACAGATACATAAAAATGCAATTCTAAAACATATTTAAACAACCCAAAAGAAGACATTCAGAAAGGAAGAACAGGAAAACAAAGGCGACAAACAGAAATGATAAAATGTTTAGCTCCAAATACAACCACATCAATATAGCTACTGAATGTTAACATACTAGTTAATCTTGCATTCCCGACATCTGCTCCTCATAGTGTACAGCCTAAATTCAATTATCCAAGTGGCCTGAAAGCACCATGCTCCATTGAGATATAAACCAAAAACTCTGTTTCCAAACCACTGAATTCTGCAGATTCAGGATGGAGGGAACGTGGAAACCACCTCAAAGAGCAGCTTTCCCAGCCCAAGCCATATGTGAAACCCTTCAGAAATAACCAGTAAAAGTTACAAAACACACAAGGATTCCATTGCCGAGATAGAAGCCACAAGTAGAACGAAAAGGAGCAACTGAAATTCAGAAATGGAAGAAGATTTTGTTCACTTATTTATTTGGGACGGAATCTTACTCTGTCACCTTGGATGGAGAGTGTCATGGTGTCATGGTTCACAGCAACCTCAAACTCCTGGGCTTAAGCAATCCTCCTTGCCTCAGTTTCCCAAGTAACTGGGACTATGGGTGCCTGCCATAATGCCTGGTTACTTTTTCTATTTTTAGTAGAGATGGAGGTCTCACTCTTGCCCAGTTCGAAATCCTTAGCTCAAGCAAACCGCCTGTCTCAGTCTCCTAAAGTGCTAGGATTACAGATGTGAGCCATGGCACCTGGCCTCAGAAATAGAAGATTTTAAACTATGAAAAGACAAGTCTGAAAAGAATAGTACTGTTTCTTTTTTCTTTGCTGAAACAAACCACTTGAGACCTATAAATAAGTACTTGAGTCAAAATGTTTCTCAGCTGGTAACACTTACGAGATATAGCCTCTAATATAAATATGAATGTTTCATATACCTGTTTTACAAAATGTCCCTTTTAGTCTGATCTCGGAAGCTAAGCAGGGTCGGGCCTGGTTAGTACTTGGATGGGAGACAAAATGTCCCTTTTATTGGAATTGTATGGTAATGAAAACTATTGCTCAGTTGGTTTTTGTTAAGATTAAATTTCTATCAAGTCAAGCTAAGTTGAGCTTCTACCCTAAAAAACTGTTTTCCTAAATGCATGTGTAATAAATACATCATTTGAAACAATGCTAATGAACTAAATATTCCAATCCAAAGGCAGATAGTGTCTGAAGAGACAAAAATTCAAGTCCCAAGGCAGCGCCTGTGGCTCAAAGGAGTAGGGCCCCATATGCCGGAGGTGGTGGGTTCAAACCCAGCCCTGGCCAAAAACCGCAAAAAAAAAAAAAAAAAAAAAAAAATTCAAGTCCCAATTACAGACTGTCTACACAAGACCCAATTTAAATATAAAGACAGAGATAGAAATGGAGAGAAAAAGATGCATCACTAAAATAGTAAGCCTGAGAAGGCTGTAGCAGCTGGGACAATGCCTACCAACAGACTTGAAGACAGAGATCACGAGTGCCATTTCAGTGACAAAAGGAGAAACTCATCAGGAAGACAGGACAGTCGAACAGTCATAAGTGGCTGGCTGGGAGCCTAAATAAATGCTTCAAAGATGAGGCAAAATGGGCAGAGTTAAAGGGAGAAGCCACAATCTCACAGTTACAGTTGGAGTATTTTTAATAGCCTTCTCTCAAGAATTGAAAGGACTGGGGCCAGCTGTGGTGGCTCATGCCTGCAGTCCTAGCACTCTGGGAGCTGAGATAGGAGGTGTGCTTGAGCTCAGGAGTTCTAGACCAGCCTGAACAAGAGTGAGACCCCATCTCTAATAAAAAAAAAAAAGAAAAGAAAAATTAGCTGGGTGTTGTGGTGGCTGCCTGCAGTCCTAGCTACTTAGGAAGCTGAAGTATGAGGATAGCTTGAGCCCCAAAGTTTGAAGTTATTGTGAGTTATGATACCAAAGTACTCAACCCCAGGGCAAAAGCCTAAGACTGTCTCGAAAAAATAAAAAATAATAATAAGAGTTAGATATAGGCTCGGTGTCTGTGGCTCAACAGGCTAAGGCTCCAGCCACGTACACCTGAGCTGGTGTGTTCGAATCCAGCCCGGGCCCGCCAAACAACAATGACAGCTGCAACCAAAAAATGGCCGGGCGTTGTGGCGGGCACCTATAGTCCCAGCTACTTGGGAGGCGGAGGAAAGAGACTCGCTTAAGCCTAGGAATTGGAGGTTGCTGTGAGCTGTGATGCCACAGCACTCTATCCAGGGTGAGAGCTTGAGGCTCTGTCTCAAAAAAAAAAAAAATAAAATAAATAGAGTTGGATATAAAGCTTATAAAGATGTAAAAAACACCACCAACTGTCTCGTCATAATTGACACAGGCAGAGCAGTCCACCCAGCCACTGCAGGACACACATTGTTTTTAAGTACATGGTGCATTCACCAAGACAGACTATCCACCATAAAAGTAAAGTTTAAAAATCATACAGGGCACATGTTCTTTGAGCATACAGAAATAAATTGAAAATCAATAGCCATGGCTTGGTGCCTATAGCTCAGCAGCTAGGGTGCCAGCCACTTACACCGGACCTGGCAGGTTTGAACCCAGCCCAGGCCTGCCAAACAACAACAACAACAACAGCAAATAGCCGGGCGTTGTGGCGGGCGTCTGTAGTCTGTACTTCGGAGGCTGAGGCAAGAGAATCACTTAAGCCCAGGAGATTGAGGTTGCTGTGAGCTGTGACGCCATAGCACTCTACTGAGGGCGACAGTCTCAAAAAAAACCCCCCAAACCAAAAGCCACTAGTTACCTAGGAAAGTCTCAAATATTGGAAAAACCTTTAAACATGGGTCAAAGAAGAAACACAAGGGAAATTAACATGGCTCAGAGGAAATTTATAGCTTTAAATGCTCATGTTATAAAGAAATAAGGTCTAAAATTAGTGACTTAATGTTTCATCTTAAGGGGTTAGAAAAATAGCAAATAAATTAAGTAGAGTTAAGGAAATAAAAGAGAAAAAAATTGAAGGATCCTGATACTTGGGCCACATCTTCCTCCAAGTTACCTCATTTGCTGCAGCTGCCATAGGAGTTGGATGGTTGACGGCATCGCCCAGTGCAATGGCCAAGCGGAGATCCTTCTGAATGTATTTCAGGTAGAAATCAGGCTTAAAGTTTCCTTGCAGGATATCTGAGGAGAAAAAGCCACTTATCTGAAGATATCCAAAGACTAAATAAAAACTCATCTGCAATCCACCAGGGCTCAATACTCAGCAATTCTACACATAAGTAGCAAGACCTCTTGGTCCGTCCTATACCCTCAGACATTCAAGAGCTGAGCTGCCAGCTTGTGCCCCCAAATCTCACCCACTGTGTCCCTGGATATCCTCTGACTATGGGCATCTCTTACACTCAATGAACTACTGCACAGAAAACATTCTGTGATAACTCTCTGACCTGGTTCCCTAGCTCTAATCAAAAATCAAATGCAAGAAAAAAGGACTAAAGGCAACTTACTTTGGCACTTCTGGTCCAGAAAGATACTGGCCAACTGTCCCTGATTAAGGATGTCCAAGAGTGTCTGCTGGGATTGGCCTGTCACCTGGGCCAGGGTCAGCCCCTCAGCGATAGTGGCCATGAAGCTCCCCTGGACCATGTTCACAATCAGCATCATTTTGGCTGCGTTTCCAACTTCACCTGCCCAGGGAAAAGAGTCACGGTCACATCTCAAGATTTCCCAGGAAGGAACTCTCTGCCCACCCTTGCTCCTGCTCAGACCCATTTCTGCACCCAGGGGAGGCCCCATTCACCTGCCCCCGACAGACTGGCTCTTCCTCCTTCCAGGCACTGACTATGCAAGTCAGAGGAAACCTTCCCCTGGGGCCCCTGGCAGAGAGGCCACATAGCATTGATGCTGTAATCAGTGTGGTACAGAGGGAATGTCACCCCCAGGCCTGATGGGTAGGCAGGCACATTACCTAGAAAGAAGGAGGTCTTCCCCATTGCCTGGAAGCAGCTGCTGCAGTCCTCATATAAGCCCCTATCTCCAGCTGCTAAGATCACCAACATTCCGTCATTAGACAGCTGCTGATTCCCTGAGACTGGTGCTTCCAGAAAGCGGCCCCCCCTGGACACAATCACCTGGAAAAAAAAGTTACACCTTCTGGAAGTCTTGCTTCTCACATGGCTCTCCAGGCAAGGAGCAAGGAGTGTCTCTGGGCAGCTTCCAGAGCTGGAGGGTGGGAGCATGTGGCCCCCACAAAGAGGTCCCAAAGCCAATGACTGGACCCATGGAATAATGATGTGGAGGCTCAGACAAGCAGTAACAGGGGAGATGCTGGAGTCTCCACATGGGCTCCCACTGACTCTGACCTTCGCCTACAAAGACTAAAAATAGATTCAGACACGACCATGCTAATGGCTCTCCTGAACATACTGCCTATGAACACTTCCCTTTTCTGACTACCTCCAGAGTATAAGGGGTCCAGGCCAGTACTCCTTGGCCCAGATGCTCAAGGAGGAGGGATACTTTGCTAGTATGAAAGTAGCAACAGCATACAGCTGCTTAAATCAAAAAGGCCATGCTGGTGGCCTGGATTGTTTCTCATCATAAGACTAGCAGTTCCAAGGCCTAACGCCCATCTTGGCTGTGCAGCAACTCTGCTGGTCAGATCAGCTGCAACCTTAAAGGGAGAGGGTGAAGACAGACTAGTCCCAAGGTCACTGGTCTTTCTTTTTCTCTCCCCAGCTTTGGTGCTAAAGTAATCAAATTGCCTACATTTGTGCATGGGCAGCCTGGGCCTTAGGCTCCAACAGAAAGGATGCTGAAGAGCCAGCCTGAACAAAGCTACCTGGGCCAGCTCGGTGACCGTGTCAGCGTCCACCGTTGACATGTCCACGTAGCACTTCCCTGGGCGGATCCCTTGCAGCACACCACTGGGGCCAAGCACCAGCTGTGGGGACACAAGGGAGAAGCAATAGCCCAGGCTCCCAGAGAGATGCTCAGAAGCCCCTATAGACCTAAGATCAGAATTTTGTTGCTTTTTTGGCTTATTTTCTGATTTTAAGTTAACCATTAAGGACAAAAAGGGAAGAGAAATTAATTAAGCAAGAGATAGGAAAATTACTCCAAATATGCTTCCATTTATCTTTAAAAAGAAGTGTATATGTGCGTATTTTTTTGTTTGTTTGTTTAGGAAGCTCAGGCTGAGTTCGAACCCGCCACCTCTAGTGCATGGGGCTGGCACTCTAACCACTGAGCTATGGGCACCCAGCCAAAAGGTGCCTGCTTTCTTTTCTTGCGGTTGTTTATTTTATTTTATTTTTACACATTTGTTTTTTAACCCCTACCCCCACCTCCCATTTAAGACTGAACTTCAGTATCTATTTTTGAGGACTTCTTTGTATTTATTTGGATTAGACTAGTTACTACTTTAACAAGATGACTACTGCACTTGAACTTTTAAAACATATAAATACAGTAATACATAAACATAGGAACTTGGCACTTGGACCAAAGGCACTCTCAACTCCAAAGCTTCCAGCTCAACACGAATATATGAAGCCTGTTCAAGCACCATTTCAGCATAGAACCTCAGAACCCCAGCAGTTTTCATTCCCTGCTCTGAATTAAAGGAAGTCTGTATTCAATTTATGCAAACACCCCTCACAATGGGAGATGGCCCCTACATGGAAAATTCAACCCCCCATATGCAGACACTCACTCAGTGTGTAGGGGAGAAGGGGAGGAGGCCAGCCAGTTCTCCTGGCTGTGACCTGAGTCGCTGAGGGAAGGGAGGGGATCCTTACGTCCTTGGCTGCCTTGGGATCCGACACACAGGCGAATGTGATGTCACAAGTTGAAACAACTTCAGCGGGGGTTCTTCCCAGGCGGGCCCCCTCCTGGATGAACAAATCACACTGCAAAAGTCACAGATCCTAACGTGAGTGGCAGGCAGTGCACCACAAACATGCCAACTAGGCCAGAAAGGTGCTGACCAGCCCTCCTAGCCAGCCTCCCAAGGCAGGAGGCTGAGGCCAGGAGGCTGGGTTGCCAGACTGGATGTCTCACTTTTGGAGGAAGTAGACAGAGCCTCTTCAGAAACATCTCTTAAGAGTGTTGTGTTTCTGCATACTGAGTGCCTGGAACAATGTGCTATTAAGCAGGAAGCACAAGACAAATGTCTGCTGAAGGTCTTGCTATGGGAAGAACAGAATATGAGAAGTCCCTATCCTTAGCCCCTTTGGACTATCAGCAGATGCTGGGGATGTGGGACAGGGCTGGATGTGGAGGCCAGCTCCTGCCTGCTGTTTCTTCCTTCCTTTTTTTTTTTTTTTGAGACAGAGTTTCACTTAGTCACCCTTGGTAGAGTACCATGGCCACTGCGCCTGGCCTCCTGTGTTCAATCTTAATCAAAGTGACATCAACAAACATCTTCCCATACAAAACTTCGGCTTTGAATTTAGGTCTCCATAAAACAAGTTTCAAGTGGCTTTAATTTTTTAGACAGAGTCCTACTCTGTCACTCAGGGTAGAATGCAGTGGCATCATCACAGCTCATAGCAACCTCCAACTTTTGGGCTCAAGTAATCTTCCTGCCTCAGCCTCCTAAGTGGCTAGAAATACAAGAGGCCATCACCACGTAATTTTTGTAGAAATAGTCTTGTCAGGTTGCCCAGGCTGTTCTCAAGCAATCCTCCTGCCTTGACCTCCCAGAATGCTAGGATCACAGGCATGAACCACCATGCCCAGACTTCTCGTGGTTTTCCAGTTCTTAACAAATGTAGACAAATCACTTTTCTTTCTTTTTTTTTTTTAATGACACATTAAAATTTGCTTTAATACTTCTTTGAGGGAAAAAAAAAAATCTCACTTTTAGTGAATGAACAAGAAACATTTTTACAGTAGCAGTAGCCTATTATTTTTATCTACCGTGCCATGAATTCATAGGGAAAAGGTTCCAGTAGCTCAGTGGGGGGCAACTTGCCATTGAATGTGATAAAGTATTGACTGACTTTTGAATTCATGGGAAATGAGATACAAAGTTTTCAAAAATTTTTATGGTTACTTAAGTGGCAGTGCTGGGATTGAGATTCAACTCTGATTGATCTTTCTAGTGTCCTAAGAATCACCTCACATGCCTGCTGTAATACAAACCCCCGGATAGATTTGGGATGCAGGGCCCAGAAATGCTAATGCAGTAACCCAAGTCCCCTACGTTGAAAAACACTATTTGATGCTGGCGCACCTGAATTAAAAAAAAAAAAATCTAGACCATTGTTTCTCAAACTCTGTTGAATATCTACCCAAGAACTTGCTGAAAAGAAGCCTGGATTCTCTTCCACAGCTACTGAATCAGAATTGAGAAAGAGTAACACATACCATGGATGTGTGGCTGGAAGATTCTGTGGCATTGAAATCTTCCTGCCAGTGGTTTCTTATTCCCAGCACTTCTAGGTGCTTTGGAGGGAGATGGATTCTGCCAGGGCGAAAGATGAGATGGCAGTGGCTTAGAGGTCTTGGCTTTCTACATGTGGAAGAAACTGTTGCTAAAGAGGCAATAGGAAGATGCACCCTGAGAATGCTTATTGCCTCACTGGGCAAGTAGCTCCTAAAAAAGAAGAAAAAAGATAAAGAGAAAATGTCATGATTTTGAAAGCCAAGTATTGCATTTGCTGTCATAAGTATAGTGAAGGGATAACCACTTGTTATGATGTCATAGTAGGTAGTGTTGCCATGGCAACATAGTGGGAACTTAACAGAGGAGAGAGACGACAGAACAGATGGGCCAGGAGGGGTGTCATTTCATTGAGAACTTAGGGGATGCAAGAAGGCTTTACTAAAATGAACAACAGAAAAAAATACCCGGCATACTGAGAAACTCAGTCTTAAAAGATGAAAACTCCTAAGACTTGGTTCCATGAATTTATTTTAAATCTACAAAATATGTTTTAACAGCAGGAGTAGAAGAATTGTCATAGACATCTGAGACATTTTCATCCAGCAGACCTCATTTGCAAGCGGCTCTCTCGTGAATCACATACTGTACCATGTGTTCACAGTAGACCACGTGTGGGAAAATGAGTATGGTGTGGGCACGTAAATGCCAAATTCCCACCAAGATGATTAAATTGTCACAGATGACCTAGAGATACCTGGTTGAATTCAGCACAAGCAATTTCTGGAGTTGGTATTTATCAGGTAAGTAGATGAAATAATTTTAAAGGTTCACGCACATTTGTATTTAAACTTCAGTATTTTATTATAGACAATGTTAAAAAGATCAGCTTTTAATTTCCTAGATGAAGTTTTACTCGCATTTATTCAGTTCATTTTTACTTTGTACTAAGAAAAAGCTATTACTTAACACTTTAACATCTACACTTTACCAGTTTCTCAAATTCATAGTAACTTAATCAAAATTATTGGAAAAAAATTCTCTACAACAACTAAGTTTTATTAGTTCCTTAAATATGTAATTACCAAACTAAAGTTATAGTTAATTTAATTACTAAAGCAAAAACGTATGGGGTCCATGCAAATGTATATCCCATCACTTGATAAAGATCAAACAGGTTTTCTGCCACATTGAGCGGTAAACAGATACCTCATCCGGACAGAGAAAAGGAATTCCTTACATTTTTCTTGCTTAAATTGGTTCATGAGCCAACAAAAGGAAAGGAAGGAAAATAGTGAAGGAAGAAGGAACAAAGGAAGGAAGGAAGGAAAGGACGAAAAAGGAGCAAAGAAAGATTCCCTACATCTGTGAATAAATTCCTCTCAAAATAATTCTTGGGATAAATTCCTGGGAGACTGAATCTTTCCTAGGGACACACGTCTTTTCCATTTACCTTGCGCTGCTTCATAGACGCTGTGCAATTGTACTCTTCTCCACTCAGATTCCCTCTGATTTGACTGTTCAAATGTCTCCTTTTGCTTCCCAGCCTTGTAAAATGAAACACCTTCCAAGGCAGGAAGTAAACACATCTCTCTGCCCTTCGGGTTCTCGGAGGCATCTGGTTTTCCCTTCTCCACACGTAGCCTTGCAAAGGCTCTGAGCTGCTGTGGTTTTACGCAGCTTCACAGATTACCACTTGTTATGACACTGATTGAAGTCTGAAGCTCTTCAGTCTTCCCAGGATGAACTTGTTGAACTGCTTCCTCCCATGTCCACACTTCCTGAGAAGTGTAGTTTCTGAAATCCAATTCTGAACCTGGCATCCTTTCTGGGACATCGCTGAAGAGCTGAACTAAAGCACAGGCTGTATGGGACCAAAACTGTCTATTCCTGGCCCCCAGAGTCTCACCCCTTTCTTATGCCAGCACTAGGGAAAAGTATTTTAGGGAAAAGTGAAATCTCCTTTTAGAGTGGCTGACTGTATGAGAAAATTATGATTCCATGACAGAAATAGATTGGCATAGGCAGAGTCAGGATGAGATAATGATTTAATTAATGATCCATATGCTCATTCATATGATCCTCCTATTCCATGTTGAGTGTAGCTTTTGGTATTGGGTATACACAAATATATTATTCCTGTCTTCACAGAGCTTAAATTCTAGTAGGGGAGAGCAGATGAATCCTGTATTATAATTGTGAAAAGTGCTTCCAGTGGGGAAGTGTAAGCCACATGCTCACCCTTTTAAAAAAAGAACAGCCTGGGCACAGTGCCCGTAGCACAGTGGTTAGAGCATCAGCCACATGCACTGAGGCTAGTGGGTTCGAGCCCGGCCCAGACCAGCTAACCAACCATGACAACTGTAACAAGAAAATAGCTGGGTGTCATGGCAGGCACCTGTGTTCCTAGCTGCTTGGGAGTCTGAGGCAAGAGAATCGCTTAAGCCCAAGAGTTAGAGGTTGCTGTGAGCCGTGACACCATATCACTCTACTGAGGGTGAAATAATGAGACTCTGTCTCAAAAAAAAAAAAAAAGAAAAAGAAAAAAAAAAAAGAACAGCCCAGTTTGGTTACTCATGATAGGGGGGAAAAACTAAAAATCTGCATATGACTCAAAGCAAAATCTGTTCATGACATCTTCACCCTGGTCCAGGACTGATCTTTCAGAGCCATGACTATGGGGAGGAAACATCAGAGGGCTCTCCACCGGATTATTCACTTGCTCTGGGGACAAAGAAAGTAGAACACATGGATACAAAGAAGAGGAAACAAAATCTCTACTTTCCCTCCACGTGTACCTCCCCTCCCTTGTACAGGATCTCTTGAATTCCAGAGCTAAAGTGAAATCAGAGGTTAGAGGAGAAGGCTCCAAGAACGGGAAGACACGAATATGAAAACCAGAGCAGTGTCACAGTTCAAACCACCAGGAGGGGACCCTGAGGATTCCCGGGGGCAGAGGATTAATTGTGAGCGCAGGGCTCACAGTTCAGCCCAGAAGACTAGAGAGCTAGTGCAAGCAGACTTTTGGAGAGAGGACAGAAGCACATTATTTAAATATTAAGTAATATTTAATGGCAAGTATTATTTAAAATATGCACCTACTTCAACCAATTCGCACATGGAGCTTGCTCTTGCAAGTCTGGGCAAGTCTGTTTATGTCAAATGCTGGGGAATGAATGAAGTGAACAGTCCCTGCTCTTTGCTCAACTTTTCATTCCCAAGATCTGGAAAGAGTCTCCTGAAGACAGCGGGGATTCTAACTAAACTCTCTCACGGCCAACAGAAGTGATGATGCTTCCAATACAGGCTGGGGCACCATTCCAGGGTAAGCAGAGAAGAAAACCCTCTTTATTGCTCAGGATTATTATTATTATTATTATTATTATTATAGACCTTTATTAACAGGTGCTTGCAGTTTGTTAATAGATACAGATAGTTCTAGTTACCTGGTCAACGGACAAGAAGCGAGCACTTAAGGTCTGCGGCTCCAATCTTTTGTTCATTTCTTATTGCTGGAATTTCATATTCGTTTCTTTTTGTTGGAGATGGTAGAGATGGTAAGCGGCATTTACTCAGCCCCGCCCAGCTCAGCCTCCTAGGGGACCAATTCTCAGCTGGTGATCGGCTGCTTTTGTCTCTTTGCCATCTTCTGGTTTAGGGTTTTCTGGGCGTCTGCGTCGATGTTTGAAGTTGCGACGTACCGCCGTCGAGGTGGCTGCTGACTTGGGTCTCATCTCCTTGATTCTCTTCATCCTCTTCATTGCCGTCCTCTGTGGACTATCTTTGGCAAGGAGGCCCATGCAGAATTGTGGTCTATAACTTGGATACATGTTCTGCCTTACTGGTCTACCTTGGTCTCCTGCGCCCTCCATCACTTCTCCCTGCACGGGAGGGTTGGAACACTGTGGCCAGCCCTTCGGGGCTCGGCCTGTACTAAGGGGAACCTAGGCCTGCGGCAGGGCCGCGGTGTTGGGCCCCGCCTTCAGCAGGTCTCCGACCCGCGTTCTCTACCCACCCATCCTAGTAATTGTGCTGGTAACTGCGTGGCGGACCCCGAGAGCGCCTACAATGGTTACGGTCTGCTGCGTATCTACTGCCTGGAACTGGAACCCCACCAGGGCCGGTAACATTTGCAGCCCCGGGACCCTTGTCTCCTTCAACATCAGACTCACGGTCTCTCCATCTCCTACACTGCGAAGGGCCTTCCTGGGGTTCTTCTTCTGGACGGCAGTCTGGTGCTCAAATACATCTTCCTTGGTGTCATTCCTGTTGAACCCATATCCGTTTCTTACATTGAAGCATTTTACTGTTCCCCAAACTTCCTTCTGATGACCTTCCTGTCCCCACCGGCAGGCGCGGCCGACCGGGCCACCGCTCCCTGCGCTGCTGCTCCTAGGGCAGGGCTCAGTATCTGCCACGCTGAGGGCGGGGGCGGCGGGCAGCTGCCGGGTCTCGGCCCGGCTGCTCAGGGCTGCGGTGACGGGGACTGGGCGGCTGCGACAGCTGTGGCTCCTCCCGGTGTGTGATGGCAACTAGGCCGCTGGCAGGGTGGGGTGGACGGGAGGGTGCTGCTCAGGGCTCTCTGGGGTCCGCTCTCCGCCCCTGCTACCGTGCTCGGGAATTTTTATACTTTTAAAATCCAAATCATTGTCTTCCATTAATTTTGTGTGATTCTCAAACACTACCTATTTTTTTTTTTTGAGACAAGAGTCTCACTATGTCACCCTGGGTAGAATGCTGTGGTGTCACAGCTCACAGCAACCTCAAACTCTTGGGTTTAAGCTATTCTCTTGCCTCGGCCTCCCAAGTAGCTGGGACTACAGGTGCCCGCCACAACGTCCAGCATTTTTTTTTTTTTTTTTTTTTTGTCATTATTGTTTAGCAGGCCTGGGCCAGGTCCAAACCCTGGTGGCTGGCACCCTAACCACTGAGCTACAGGCACCAAGCAATCAAACACTATTTGAAATTTTTTTCTTCCAATGTTTCCTGTTTTCTTCTTTTGGAATTTTCATGTTTTCTTGTCACTTTATACTGATTGTGTATTATTTCATTTTAATTAATTAATTAATTAATTAATTTGAGACAGAGTCTCACTCTGTCACCCTTGGTTGGGTGTGGTGGCATCACAGCTCACAGCAACCTCTAACTCTTGGGCTTAAGAGATTCTCTTGCCTCAGCCTCAGGAGTAGCTGGGACTACAGGCCTCTGCCACAACACCCCGCTATTTTTTGTTGCAGTGGGATTTTTGTTTTTAGCCGGCCTGTGCTGGGTTCGAGCCTGCCATCATTGGTGTATGTAGCTGACCCCATAACCACTGTACCAAGGGTGCTGAGCCGATTGTGCATTATTTTCTCAGATATTTTGAGAGCATCCAGAAACAGTGTCAAGTCTGCTGAGTAACATATTCGTTGAGTGTTTAAATCTTCAATAGTAGCATTTTAGATTTTTAAAAGTTTTCATTTTTAACCTTTAAAATGTTTTTTTGTGTCTCATTTTCTTATGTCTCCATTTTTTGCTCTCTTTAATTATACACACATACAAATGTATACATTTAATAGTTTCTATGTGATTGTAAATATATTCTAAAGTTCACCAGGCGGTGTTTAGTCCTAGAATTTTCCTATTGGAGACTTTTGTTTTCGTGTCCTATAATTTTGGATTGTTAGCTCACCCTCATCTGTTTTCTACATGTAGGAATGCTGTGAGACCTGGATTGAATAATCCTTTTGGGTAGTTTTGTGTTTACTTACATCAGGATTTCAAGGCGTATCATCAGCCTAGGACTACATTTTATTTTACTTTTATTTTATCTTTTTATTAATTCTTTTGAGTAATTAATGTAAGCTAAAACATTAAAAAGCTTTTCTTCCATCTCTGTACTCCATTTACCCAGTTCACCTTCCCAAATGGGACTACTGTTGGTAGTTTCTTATTGTTTCTTTCACTTTGAGAAATATTGTTATATACCAGACTTTATATACTAAGAGGCTGGGATACATCACTGAACAAAAAAGACACAGATTCCTGCTTCCAGAGAGGAAGTGACAATAAATAACAAAAGCAATAAGTAATTCATATAATACTTTTGAAAGTGGGAGTAACATGTGAGATGGGACAAGAAAAACAGCATTAAAAGACGAATGCTGGGGTGAACGGCAGGCTGACTTATTCTCATGATAAGTCTTCTTGACTTGGTGAGATTTGATCAAAGACTTAAAAACTTGAGATCATTAGCAAGTAAATAACTGCGGATGCATGTTCCAGGCCAAGGGAACAGATAGATGAAGGGGTATAAAGTAGAAGCATGCCTGGCATGCTCAAGTAATAGCGAGGAGCTAGCGTGCTGGAGTGGAGGGCAGGAGTGGGAAGTGGTGAGAGATCTAGAAGAATTGGGGGCAGACGTCAGGCGCACTCTTGTAGGTCATCATGAGCACTTTGACTTTAACGTTGGTTGGCACTGAAAGCCATTGCAGGCTTTTGGTCTGAGGAGTAGCATTTTCTTATATATTTTAAAGGATAACTCTGGCTTCTAAATTGAATTAGAATATGTGAGTGTGTGGTGGGAACAAGGGTAGAAGTGGGGAAATCTGAAGGAAATTGGTGTAGTAATCCAAGTTGCCTTGCATTCTTTTATGAGATGGTCAGTCTGGTGTTGCCACAGAGGGGACACAGGACAGGCACAGAAAAACGTTTCAACTCACAGGTCGTGGAGAGATAAGAGTAGCCACACACCATGAGGGGGTCACATGGGAACAGCATCAAGGGAACAGGCTCAACCAAGCCATGGGCATAGGGAGAGAGTGAGGGCCCTTGGCTGATTGCCTTTATTGGGGGTCAGGGTAGAGTGTATAAGAAAAGGGGCAAGGGAATTTCATCGGTATGTTTGAAAGTTAGCAAGTCATAGTCGAGGGGACAAGGGGGGAACTTGTGGCAGGCTCCAAGTTTATCCCACAGTTACACCTTGTTGCCTGGGTGAGGTGCTTACAACCTATCAGTGATGTTCAGGCAATGGGAAAATAGGAAGTTTTAACATTTACAATACATGGACATTCTTATGATGATGGCCTTGATCAGGGTGGTAGCCACGAAGGAGTGGTAATGTATGGTACTCTAGGTAGATCTTGATGATAGATCCAAAAAGCTTCTGACATAGTGGATGTGGGATGGGAGACCAAGTGGAGTTAAGGATGATTCCAAGGTTTTAGGACCCACAAATAGAAGGATGATTTACCATCAACGAAAATGGGGAATGGTGTGGAAGAAATCACTTGAGAAGAACTTATAAGAACTTAGAAGAAAAGGTTAGATGTCTCTAAAGAGAAGGCATCTAAGTAGAAATTTTGAGTTGGCCATTATCTGAGTCTGGAATTTGGGAGAGAGTTCTGGGATGGACATATAATTTAGGTGTAATAAGCATATTGTGGTCAGCAAACTTTGAGAGTTGGTGAGATGGCCAAAAGAGTGAGTGTCCCCAGAGGAAAGACACCATTGTTATCTAGAGATAATTTATGTACAAACATCCCATATGTATATGGTCATTATTGCTTTTTACATTAATGATAGTTGTCTATCATCTGAACTTTTTAGTATTTTACATCTTTTGCTCACCACAGGTCTTGTTTCATAGTGCTCCAGGTTTTATGTTATTTTCTCAGGCTTCACGTTTCCTAAACCTTGCCCAGTGTAAATTTTAACCACAAACTCAGGTGAGGCAGGCCCACTGTTTCAAATCCTCAGGGAAGGGTTTTTCCACCAGAGCTTAAAGATGGACCAGCTTCTTTGTCATCTTATGTTTGTGGATTGGTTTTTCTAGTCTTTACTTTTCCTTAGGTGTAGATTTTTCCTTTCCTTTAAGCTAGTCTATACATTTAAGCAACTGTTATATTCTGTGCAGTATGTAGTGATGAGGTTTTTATTTTAAGCACAGTCCTCCAGATGCCTGGAGTATGCCCACTAGCCAATCCTCGCTGTGCTCACTGTCATAGTCTAGGTCCTAATTTATTATTCTATGACTCCATGAGCCTCTGGGCCACGCTCCTTTTGCAGTCACTCCTCATCTTCCATATTTTCATTAGATGGATCTTCTTCAGATCCAAATCTGAAGATTCTATTCCCTCATCTATAGTTTTTTTTTTTTTTTTTTTTTTTTTTTTTTTTTTTTT
>CAUYRH010123421.1:0-11167 GCA_963574655.1 Perodicticus potto
AATGCAGAATATAAAGGTCTTAACACAATAACTAAGAAAATGCCATGAAGGCTATGTTAACCAGTTTGAGGAAAATATTCCAGAATGTATACGAAACCAGCACATTGTATCCCATGATTGCATTAATGTACACAGCTGTGATTTAATAAAAAAAAAAAAAAGACTATGACAGAAAGATGGTAACCACAGTGATCAGCTATGTGTTCTACAGACAAATTAGCTACTTTGTTTTGGTATTCAGTATATTTTATCTTTATATAAGGAAGGAAGGTCTGCCTTTTAGTTGTAAACAAGACAAAGATTTAGTAAGTAATTTTTTAAAAAGTAAAGAAAAAGGGGAATCCAACATGTCATGTCCCATTTTCCCTTTTCACAAAGAAGCATTATGAATTTATTTCATTTATTTATTTATTTATTTATTTATTTATTTTATTTTTTGCAGTTTTTGGCCGGGGCTGGGTTTGAACCCACCACCTCCAGTATGGGGCTGGCCCCCTACGCCTTTGAGCCACAGGCACCGCCCAGCATTATGAATTTAATTTTTCTCTACTTTTAATTTGGATCAAGGATTGTCAGTCAAAGGGATTAAAATCTTAAAATAAGTATATTCTGGCAACCTCCCCTCATTGCTTCCTGGCTCTGGTATACTACAGTCATACCTTATTTTACTGCACTTCACTTTATTGGGCTACACAGATACTGAGCTTTTCATAAGTTGCAAGTTGGTAACAACTCCGCACTGAGCATGTGTATCCAACAGCATGTGCTTACTTCCTGTCTTTGTGTCACATTTTGATAATTCTCACAATATTTCAGACTTTTCCATCCTTATTATATCTGTTATAGTGATCTGTGATCAGTGATCTTATACTGTTGTAATTGTTTTGGAGAGCCATGACTGCACTCATATGAGATGGCAAATTTATCTGATAAATGTTGTGTGTTCTGATTGCACTACTAACCTCTCCTCAGGCTTCCTTCTTCTCTGAGATACAATATTGAAATTAGGCCAATTAATAACACTATAATGTCCTCTAAGTGGGCAAGTGTAAGGAAAAAGAAAATCACATCTCTCATTTGAAATCGAAAGCTAGAAATGATTAAGATTAGTGAGGAAGGCATGTGAAAAGCCACGACAGGCCAAAAGTGAGGCCTCTTATGCCACACAGTCAGCAAAGTTGTGAATGAAAAGGAAAAGTTCTTGAAGGAAATTAAAAGTGCTAATTCAATGGACATATGAAAAGAAAGCAAAACAGCCCTATACTGATACGGAGAAAGTTCTAGTGGTCTTGAGAAAGGTCAAACTAGCCACAAGAATTTTTGAAGCCGAAGCCTAATCCTGAGCAAGACCCTAACTCTCTTCAGCTCTTTGAAAGCTGAGAGAGATAAGGAATCTGCAAAAGGACCACATGAAGCTAGCAGAGGCTGGCTCATGAGGATTAAGGAAAGAAGCTATCTGTATAACATAAAAGGGCAAGGTGAAGTAGCAAGTGCTTGTAACTGGGGCACTAGAACCAGGAGTAAGAGCCAATCACTCTTTATCCTTTATTACCAAGATTCAAAATCCTAGGGAGATCATTCTCAAAGCCTGTCTCACTTGCAGAGAGTTTCGCAGAGTTCTTACACCCTCTGCAAAGTTACTATCTTGGGAATGCAAACTAATACATTCCTTTTGGAAAGATATTTGGAGAATACTTAGAGATCTCAAAATAGATCTGCCATTCGATCCTTTAATTCCTTTATTGGGTATATATCCTGAAGACCAGGGAACAAATTCTTGATCCCTGGGTCAGGTTGCCTGCAAGAAAGTGCTGTGATGACAACTTTTGGGAATCTGAACCATTCAAGTGGCTACAGAGACCTGGAACTAAGATCAGAAGTTAAGGGTAGTGATGAAAAGGTTGGCATAGAAAAGGTAGATTAAGTCTTGATGTAGATGAAATTGCCCTTTTTTTTTTCTTAAAAAGGAGCCTTCTGTCTAGAGCACCAGCTCTGTTTCTATGCTCTGTGCAGCAACTCAAGCATGTTCTCTGAATGAGGCAGAACCCTTTCCCTGAGGGAAATTACTTATATGTCCCTGGCCTCAGATTCATTGTCTCCCATCTGTTCTTTCTCACCTGTTTTCTGCCCCAGATCCCCTTGGAAGGTCTTTCCCATGTGCAATGCAGGTTAAACCCTTGTGGCTTAAATGCAGTTGGTCCAGGGTAGCCCAGCTGCCCCTGGGAGGGTGTCAAGACCCGGCAGCTCTGGACTCCAGGAACACATGGCACTGACTCCACCCTAATCATGTGACGCCTTCAGTTAAACACAGGGGATAATCACAGCAGCAGGGACACCAACCAGAAAGTGTTTTGTTCTGTGCCAGTGAAGTATTATTTTAGCAAGTGGCTACGGACAGACTGAACATTCGGATTTCCGAGGTTGCCTGAATTTTAGCTATACCAACCCTATCTTATTATGCTAGTGAAGGGCCCATCACTAGTGAGTGCTTCTGTTTCATAACAAATGAGTAAATGGCAGCTTTTGATTTCTCGGTGCCTTTAATAAAATTGACAGCGACTTGCAAGATATAAAAATTTACAGTGACTTGCAAGATATTGACAATATCATTATTTCACACGTGAAGAAACAGAGACTCAGCTAACTGGTAGGACTCCCCCAGAACCTCATAGCTATTGGTGGAAGCAAGATTCAGACCCAATCTTTGTGATTCTAAGACCTATGTTCTCTCCCCGGTGTTAAGATGTCTTCCAAATGAATCTACAATTCCTTACTTAGTTATTTTATAAGAACTAAGCCATGGGTTGGCTTTCTTCCCTTCTTTCTTTGGGATACCATGCCATTCTCTGCCTTCTTTTCTCTCCCCACATCTTCCCTTTTCTCCCAGCTCTCTTCCCTCTCCTCTCTTCTCTTTCTCTAATAGAAAATAAACTTATACTTTTATATTCTAACAAAAAGAACTAAGTGATTAAAAAGTAGTTTTCCCTTTCTAAGAGTCTTAAAGGTAGCAATCAGGCAGACATGCAGTCTTAAGGGGAAACAAGCTATTAGAATAATAACTTTACAGCGAATGCCATTTTCTCCTTTGTTTCCTCTGAGCAGCTGCTATAAATAGAGCAGAGATATAAATAAATTATAGTTCCGGACCGTTGTCCTTGTTCATGTACATGCCCATCTTCTCCCCTCTTCCCAGCCCTGGGCCCTCCTGCCATACAAGCACATCCTCAGACTCTTACAGGGCACATGTATGGTTTGACCCGAGTAGGAGGGAGTCACCTGCACCTACTTATAAACAGTCACATTCTGCGTGTGTGAAAAGAGCAGGTTACACATCTGTATGATAGCTTCATTTAAAATAATAGATGCCAAACCAGTACGAGTTAGGTTATTATGGGTGGCAGGATTTTGAATAATTTTTCTCATCTGGATTTCCTGATATCACTTGCTTCTGCAATCAAAAGAAAAGAGTACGATTTAATTTCCACATTCTGAACGAAAGCAAAATTGATAGTTATTTTTTTCCCAGAGAGCAAGAAGCAATTTTATTGAGGCATCTAAAAACTTCAAAGAGAACTTTGCCTGTTACAGACACACAAGTGAGGATTTTCATTAATTGATTAGTAAATATAATTCAAAGAATTACAGGAAATTGTGAATATTCTTGACAGGCGTAGCACTTCAGAGCAAGCCATCAGAATGCCGAAACACTCTGAGCTCTGATAACGCTAGTGAAAACATAGGGAGAAAGACTGGGGAACAGAGAAGGGAGGGAAGAAAGGAAAGAAGAAGAGAAGGCTAAAGAAAGAGAAGAGAAAGAGGCTGTAGGATTTGTTTGACTCTTTCTGTCATACTACTTTGTTTTTTGTTTTTGAGACAGAGTCTTACTCTGTCACCCTTGGTAGAATGCCATTGAGTCAAAGCCCACAGCAGCCTCAAACTCCTGGGCTCAAGCAATCCTCCTGCCTCAGCCTCCCAAGTAGCTGGGACTACAGGATCCTGCCACAATCCCCAGCTAGTTTTTCTATTTTTACTAGAAACACAATCTTGCTTTTACTCAGGCTGGTTTTGAACTCCCGAGCTCAAGCAATCCACCCACCTTGGCCTCCCAGAATGCCTGGAGTACAGGTGTGAGCCACCGCACCAGGCTCATGACTACTTTTTCAAATTTAAGCTCATATTTCCCCACCTCTTTTTAAAACTTTCATTATTTACCACACACAAATCACAAATAAATAATAAAACGCATAACTCTTTAAATGTTTTAAAATTTTAATCAACAAATAATAGTATGTATTTATAAGGTAAAATGTTATGTTTTGAAATAGTTTTGCTTTGTGGGAAAATTCAGACAAGCTAATTAGCACAGCCATCACTTCACATACTTTTTCTTTTTTATAGTGAGAACATATAAAATCCACTCTCTAAGCAATTTTAAAATACATAATACATTACTACTAACTACTGTCACTCTGCTGGGCAATAGATGTCAAATAAGATCCCGTGTAACTAGAACTTTATACCCTTTGATCAACATCTTCCCATCTCTGGCGCCCCCAGCTCTTGTCACCCCCATTCTATTCTCTGCTTCTATGAATTTGACTTTTCCACAGGGGAGCGAGATCAGGCAGTGTTGTGTTTCTGGCCCAGCTTATATCACTTAACATAATGTCCCCCAAGTTCATCCATGGCGTTGCAAATAACAGAATTCCCTTCGTATTTAAGACCGAATATTATTCCATTATATATAACGTATCCATACACGCCACATTGGCTTTGCCCGTAAATCTCTAATTTTGCTCTTGCACATGCTTTTCTTCAATGTGGCTTCTGTCTTCTGTAAGAAATAAATACTATTATCAAGAAATAGTGTCTACGACCTGCTTTCCCTTCTAAAATATATGGAGATAATTAGTCCAAATGACTTGGTATATTCAGTTTGCTCCCCCCTTCTTCTTATTTACCATGAAAACTTAAGGACATGGAGGCAAGAGCAGAATGTTCAGATGGTTGAGAAACTGAGAAAATAACAACAGAATGTAGGTCAGAACACACTAGCTTATATCATAGGAACAAACAAACCCAAATCTCAGTGGCTTAAGCAGCTGATTACGTTTTGCTTTCTGAACTTGTCCATGGGTCGACATGATGGCTTTGCTCATCTGGCCAGTCTACATTCTGGTGACAAATAGCCACCATCTCTGATGTTGTCAGTTTCAGTCTCAGAGGGAAAGAGAGTTCTGAAGGGCTTTTGCAGCCATTTAAACACCTTCAAATGGAAGCTACACTTGTCATTTCTGCTTACAGCTCCTTGGGCAAAATTGGTTCCTCGGCCCTCCTAACCACAGGGGGCCAGGAAGTGCCATCCCACCATGCTCAGAATGGCTGAGAGCAGACAGGCTTGGAGAAAAGCACAAATTTTATCACAGAAAGGAAGCATAAAAAAGAGAAACCATGACATCAGGTAACCCGAGTTTATGTTAAAATGTACAAATTATTGTGTATAAATTATTAATATTCTCTTATGCTGACATTTTAAAAAATGGCAATTTCATAAGCCTTATACTATGAACGTCAAAATACTTCGTGTTTTCTTTTTCCTGACACCACTACTGACACCAAATGTGTGGTTTCCCCACACCAGTTCTCTAATTCTCTGACCAATGGCTGTCCAATAATTCAAATCAATTCTGGCACTAACGCCTGAAGTTGGCCCAAACCCTACAAGTTCAAGCTCAGTTTCCCAAATTGCCCCCACTTAGGGTGCCAACCACAGAGGGGAGCCCTGGCTACCCCTGGTTTTGCCTGGTCAACTGCATATTTGGGAGTTGCCCAACCTCTCCACTCAGTTTTAATAATAAGCTAGAATTACTTATAGAACCCTTATCACTTAAGGATACAAATGAACATCAAGATGAATGAGGTACATGGGGTGAGTCCTAAAGCGTGAGGTAGACCCTCCTGGCACCTGCATTTATTCACCAACTTGGAAGCTCCCTGAATTCCATGATTTGAAGGTTTTTATAGAGGCTTCATCACATAAGCAGGATTGATTAAGTTATTGGCCATTACTGATTGGATCAATTTCTATACCTCTCCATTCCCAAGAGGTCAAGGGGTGGGCTGAAAGTTCCAGCCCTGCCATCACATGATTGGTGTGGTACACACCCCCATCCTGAAGCCACCTAGAGGCCAACCAAGAGCCACCTCATCAGCATAAAATTTGGTAGAGGTGAAAGGGGCTGGTTCTGCAAAACAGAAGATACTCCTTTTAGGAAATTCTAAGTGTTTTAGGAGCTTCTGGACCAGGCACTGGGGACAAAGACTAAATACGCATTTTTTTTTTAATTGAACCATGTACCTCCTATAAGAATAAACATAAATAAATTTCACCTGAGGACACAAAAATTCCCAAACTGGACCAAACCACAAAGTTCATCCATATTCTATTTTTAAAAGACATGTATAAAAGGAAGTGATTAGCCCAGGTTTGGTGGCTCATGCCTGTAATACTAGCACTTTGGAAGGCCAAAGTAGGAGGATTGCTTGAGGTCAGGAGTGTGAGACCAGCCTGAGAATAATAGTGAGACCTTGTCTTCGCAAAAAACAAAAAAATTAGCCAGGTGTGGAAATGGGTGACTGTAGTCTCAGCTACTTGGGGGGGCTGAGGCAGAAGGATTGCCTGAGCCCAGGAGTTTACGGTTTCAGTGAGCTATGGTGACACCACTGCACTGTAGCCTGGGTAACAGTAGAGTGAGACGCTGCCTAAAGAGAAAACAAAGAGAGAGAAATTTGGGAAAAACAAATAAAAGTCAGCTTAATATCAAATCAAGTAAAGTTTTCTAGGAAAAGGTCCTTAATGGAACAAAGACGATTATTTTATATTGATGAAGTTATAATCCATAGTAATAAAAGGCCATGACCCTGTAGGCTCTGTATAATGTAGAACTGAGGTAGGTAAAATGAAAATTATTAGAAATGAATGGAAATAGACAGAGATGTCCTTCTCTTGGGAGTTATAATTCATTATTTGGCATATAAAGAAGAGATAATTAAAAATTATCCTGACTATTTTGCCATGAAACGGAATATCAGCGGTTCTCAACCGGTGGGTCACGACCCACGGGAACTGTATTAAAGGGTTGCGGCATTAGGAAGGTTGAGAACCACAGATCTATATAGAGCATCTGTACAAACTAGCAATATCCTACTAGGCCATGAAGATTATCTCAATAAATTCCAAAAAGGAGAACTTAGTGAAGCCACGTTTTCTGACCACAATACAATTAGACAGTGTTTTTGAAAATCCTAAACGTTTTCAAATTGAAAAACAACTACTTTCATAAGAAGAAATTAAAGCTATAACTGTGACTACGTAGAAAGTAACATCAAAATGACTATTATACACTAAAACTTACCAGGCAGGACAAATTATTTATGGGCGAAAATTTACAATTTCATGTGATTTTATTATTAAAATGAAAGAAAATAAAATAAGCATTTAAATGAAAATAATTAGAAAACCTCAAACAAAGAAACCTAAAAAAAAGAAGAAGTAAATAATTAGAATATAAGAAGAAATGAATGAACTAAAAACAAAACACAGGAAAATAGTGACATTGATAAATAAATCCAAAAGTGTTTCGTTGGAAGGCCAACATTATGGCACATCTAATTAAGAGAAAGCAAATATCCATGATTAAAATCAGAAAAGGAATATGAAATTACATACACTTCAAAGGGAAATATTAATAGACATTTTTATGTTCAGAATTTTAATAATATATTTGAAAGACTTGAGTTGACTTCCTTATAAAATTACCCTACTTATGAAGTAGGAAATTTCAAAACACCAAAGTTATGAAAGAAACTGTAAAAACTTGCCAGAGAATTTTTAACAAACTTTCCAAAACCACATCATTTTATAAATAAGTGGTGATAAACTTTCAAGCAATACATAATTCTCGTGGTGGTGATCAGAGACAAGAGGAACATTGCCCCTTTGTACAGGTGCTAACATCCCTTTAAATTATGAGTAAATCAAAATCAACTGTTCTTTGATTTAAAAATTTTTATTGAGCCTCTCTAATGTGCAAGACACGCTGCTAGGCACTCTGGGTGCAGGACTTCTGCCCTCTGGGAGATTGCTTTCTGCAAGGGGGAACAGAAGTACCCAACTAACAGTGGAATTAATCATGTAACCAATGGAGATAAATGTTCGAAGGAAATCTACAATATTCGGTCATTTTGTATGGGGACCTTTGCACCAGGGCTCAGAGGTGAAAAGCTGTGGTTTAGACTCAGGCCATCAGAATTTGGATCAAAGATCTGCGCCTTTATTCCCTCTAAATAAGGGGCTGATTTTGCCCGCAGGAGACATTTGGCGATGTCCGGAGACATGTTTTCCAGCAACGACTTGGAGGATAGACTCTAGTGGACGGAGGTCAGGAGCGCTGCTGCACAGATCACCCTTCACAAAACTTACCTGGCCTCTAATGTCAGTGGTGCCAAGGTTGAGAAACTCTACTTTATGTGATGCAAAATCTGTTTCTGTGCTGGGGACTCCTGGGAGGCAGGGCCATACACCTAACGTTTTCTGGGCCTTTCCACTTGACATTCCACAGACATGTGTCATCCTCCCTGGAAACCTTCCCTCCTCCTGTGTTGACTTTCAAAGTAGAGGTCGCCGTCATCTGCCCACTGGCTCATGTCTGAACTCTGCGTGTCATCCTCGAGTCATTCTTTCCTCCCTCGGTGAAATACTATCTTTAGTAAAGTTCTGACAGCCCCCTCGTGATTACCTTTTGAATCCCTCTCTGCTTTCCTTCGTGGGGTCTTTACTCACCTCCTGGGTCTTCTTGCCACTCACGCCCCTTCCCCCTACTATAACCAGCATGCTAGAAATATTCTATATTTTAGTCATACCGAGCACAGTACAGCTGGCGTGTGCCGAGCTTCTGCTGGCCACAGAACCCCGGCACATCCTTCCCTTTGTGTCTGCAGAAGTCCACACTTGCCTGCAGTCCCCAGACACGTGCTTCTCCGAAGGAGCTGGGCTCATTTTCCCTCCAGGCCCTGGGCGCTGGCTAATCCCCTCCCTGGGCCTTTCCCTAACACAAAACATCAGGCTGCTGAGGGACAGGAAGGCACAGCTGAAATTCACCCCCCAAATGGATTTGGGTTAGGAAAACAATTTCCATTCTGAGTAAAGGAAGCTCTCAGAGAGGAGACTGGGAGAGCTGTGGGAAATAAAGGAACAGAGAGGGCTGGCGCACCCGTGTGGGAATGTGTCAAGCTCAGAGTCCAGGGAATAACCAGGAAATAGAAAATGGGCATTCCTAGAGCATTTTAAATTCCTGGCCAATAAAGTGGTCTGATGCATCAAAAAAAATCAAAGCAGGGGTTCTCAGCTGGGGGGTGAGAGGTAGGGTTGCACCCAAAAAGACAACTGGCAATGTCTGGAAACTTTTTTTATTTTCACGATTGGGTGGCTGCTACCAGAATGTGGTGTGTAGGGGCTAGAAATCCTATAAGGCACAGGACAGCCTCCCAACAAAGAATTGTCTGGCTCAAAATGTAAAACGAGGTGGAGAAATCTTGCTTTCACCTAACATTTCTCAGCCTCAGTCTCTTCATCTTTGAAATGGGACTGCCTGCATCAGGGCTGCTGTAAGCATCGTTTAAAATAAGGTGTGTGAGGTACATAGTGCTGATCTAGAACATAGTGGTCAGTCATCGTGGGCTACTTTCTTCGCTTGCATTCTTTTGAAATTGTGCCAGTTATATACTGGTGCATAAGATAATAAATCATCCCTAAAACGTAGTGACTCGGAACAACAATCATGTGATAGGCCTCTCATGGCTTCCGTGAGTGAGAAATTCAGCAGCAACTTGGCTGGTGGGTTCAGACTTGGAATCTAGGAGGTAGCAGTCACGTGTTAGCCGAGGCTGCCATCATCAGAAGGCTGTGACTGAGGCAAGAGGATCCACTTCCAAAGTGGTGGCCAACTGGGAAGTGACAGATGGAGCATTACCAGCAACTTGGGCCTCTCCACAGTCTGTGTGGGCATCCACGCAGTGCAGCGGCTGCCTCCTCCAGCTTGAGGGGGCCCACACTGGAAGCCGTGGTGCCCTTACAACTTAGCCTGAGAAGACGCACACTCTCACACCTGCCAAACTCTGTCGGTCACACTGCCCGGCTCTGGCTCAGTGCAGGAGGGCACCACCTGATGACATGAAAACCGGGAGGAGAGGGTGGTTGAGAGCCGTCTCAGGCTGGCTAAAACTCTACAACAGGCAAAGATTTTAGAAGAAATCAGGATTGCTTTACAGATGTCCAGTGAGTGAATGAAAGCTACAGGGATTACTGGAAGGAAGAACTCAGTAATGTGGCAGAAACCAACATAATGAACAGCAATCGATTTCATCTAAACCATGAATAGCAAGTTGGTAAAAAGGAAAGAAAATATGACTTACCAAGTGCCTAGAGATAACGTCAAAAAGAAGTACGTGGAAATTCTGAAGGAAAATATAAAATTTCACTAAGGGACATAAAAGATTGGAATAAATTGAGAGGAACGTCAAGTAGCTAGCTAGAAACACGAACTTTACTTAAATTTAGTCCTTCACAAATAATATCCAGATTGAATGAGTGCAAAGCTAAACATCCCAAGGAGATAGATTTATCTAAATATAATTTTATGTACATATGTTGTGTGTTTATGTATTTACTTAACAACTCCGAAAATAATCTAGAAGAATGAATAGAATACGTAACCAAGAAACTTTGGGGAAAGAAGTGTGGATGCCCAATTTAAGGTTAATATGTTATAAAGTAATTGAAATTACATGATATTAGGGCAGCAATACAATAAAATATCAGCAGAACTATATAAACATGACAGAAATCAACCCAAATATAAATTTTGTAAATAATAGTGATGGAATAAAAAATATTTTCAAGTAGAGAATATTATATAATAACAATTTTTGATGCAATTAGTTAACTACTTTGGAAAAACCTTAATATATAATCACCCCTTCACTTACTAGATGTAGAATATAAATGTCTGAACACAGTAACTAAGAAAATGCCATGAAGGCTATGTTATCCAGTTCGATGAAAATATTTCAAATTGTATATAAAACCAGCACATTGTACCCCATGATT
>CAUYRH010123428.1:0-30451 GCA_963574655.1 Perodicticus potto
GTGATTAAGAAAATGCCATGAAGGCTATCTCTAACAGTATGATCAAAATATTTCTGATTGTATATGAAGTAAGCACATTGTGCCCCATGATTGCACCAATGTACACAATTATGATTTAATAAAATTATTAAAAAAAAAAAAGAAAATTGCATTCACAGTGCATACAGGGGCAGTCGCACAATCAAGACCCACGTGCACATCAGATCATTCTCTTACTTTCATGCAATCTCTCCTCTGTTTACATTGTCACTGAATTAATTTGTCTTGACTTTATATTCTAGACAATCTCACTTTGCTTTACTAATTTTCTGTGGGCCTATTTAAACTTCCAGACAGGAAAAGACAGACCTGGTCATAACCCAAGCAAAGTCAGAGGGTGCACCCTTTATAACCAGACCTGAAGTTCCCAGCTGGGCCTGAAGATCACACCACACACCAGGCATCCGCAGTCCACACAGGAAGAGAAACAGTTCAAGTTCCCTAGCTTTCAGCACTTGAGTACCCTGCAGGGTACTCCATATGAAGGAACAGAGGCTCTAGGACAGTGGTTCTCAACCTTCCTAATGCCGCAACCCTTTAATACAGGTCCTCATGTTGTGGTGACCCCCAACCATAAAATTATTTTCATTGCTAGCAAATAATTTTATGGTTGGGGGTCACCAGAACATGACAAACTGTACTAAAGGGTTGCGGCATTAGGAAGGTTGAGAACCACTGCTCTAGGAGGTCACTTCTAAGTGGCATAATAGCCTTTTGAATTGAGGAGATCTTAAGGTTCAGCGAGGCATTGGAGCAGGACCCGACTCAGTGTGGGGCCTGTGGTGCTGCTCTAACCACCTGTGCCTCAGTTGTTCCATTTGTGAAATGGCAAAGTCTATCCTCATACTTTGGCATCTGTCTTCTCTCTCTTCTGCATTGCTGCCCAGTACTTTGCAATTAGCAGGCGACTGATAGTTATTTGTTGGGGAGAAAGTGAAAGAACCACTCCTACTCTGTGAAGTGAGGATGGGATGAAAACTGAGATGCCTGGAATAGAGCCTGGCACACAGAAGGTGAGAGGAAACATCTGTCCCCTTTCTCCCTGGCAGTGTCACCAGGGTTCCAGGAACACTAAAGTTCACAGATGCACCTCTGTAAGCTAGAGTTGGGGCTTTCCCTGCTGCCCTTCCATAGAGCCATTCACTCAGCCATCCCTTTAGACACGAGGGCATCCTCTGTGGCCAAGAGGCTGTGAGGATAGCTCTGCTAGTCAGTTAATCGAAAGACACAGACAGTAACATAGTTTTGTATAATAATGCTGCCCCCCACATTTGATTGCTAGATTTTTCATACCAAAAATCTTTGTTCTTCTTGGTTATGGGTTGAATTGCATGCCCCCTGAATCCCTATTCTGGAGTCCTAATTGCTGGGACCTCAGTGTGACCCTATTCAGAGACAAAGTTGTTGTACATACTAGTCAAGGGGTGGTCTTATTGAAGCAGGGAGACATCCAATCCAACATGACAAGTGTCCTTATAAAAAAGAGGGATTTGGACACAGACACACACAGGGAAAGTGTCAGAGGAAGAGGAAAACATGCACAGGGAGAATGCGGGGTAAGATTAGGGAGATGCTGCCACAAGCCAAAGAGCCACCAGAAGCTGGACAGAGGCAGGGACAGACCCTCTGCTGGCACCTTCGGAGGGACAGTGGCCTTACTGACTCCTTCATCTCAGATTCTGGCCTTCAGAACTGAGAGAGAACACATTTCTGTTGTTTAAGTCACCCAATTTGGGTTACTCTGTAATGACATAAATACACCTTTTAAGACAGAATGCCAGGATCTACATGAGTCCTTGAAGCTTGCTGACTTGGCTTGAGCAGGCAGCCACCACAGCTGCGAGTTTCTGTAAAAAAGGACGAGGAAGCCACAGCAAGTCACAGCCTAACAGGGATGGCTACCGAGGAGACACTGACAGGGATGGCTACAGAGGAGACCCTGAACCTGCGGGTGACGCTGGCACACCCCTCCACACCCTGCCAGGTCTTCCCAGGGGAATCAGGAGGTCCTTGAAGGGGAAGCATCTATCCTTATGTTGAGCACCTTCCATACACAGGTATTAGACTTGTTGCCAGGTGCAGGTAATAATATGCCCAACAACATAGAAAAGTCACCTGCCTGTTAACTATAAAAAACCACACTGACCCTCATTATATTTCCAGAGGGAGACAATGCCAGTCAGCTCAATCTAGTAGATAAAGATTCTTCCCAAGTATGTCTGGTCAGAGTTATTCATTCAGTTATTAAGTCCTTCAACAAAATAATATTAATTTATTCGAGCAGATAAGTATGATAGAAAAGGAACACTTATAATTTTGAGGTTTCCTGGTTCTCTGAGGAGGGATGCTCATCACAGGTACCAGCCCTCTGTCCTCAGTGGCATCTAGCTATGGTGTCCACTCTCCTTTTCCTGCTCCCTGTGACCAGTAGAGTCATCCATGGGGTGTCTTAAAAGCTACCATGGCTTTTACCAGGAAATGGCTTACATATATACTTACTTTACAAAAAGGTGTAATAAACTGGTACTTCAAATCAGCTATAAATTATATGAGTCACTATCATTAAAAGAAAATATAAACCTGTAATTTTATGTGAATTTATTCAGAACAAAATGAGGACCCCAAACATACTATATGCCCAATATATCAGCACTGTGTTCCAAAAATTCTGTTCCTGTCTGTAGAAAGAGAGGCCATTGTCATAGCAACACAACGGGTCCACTTCTCTAATCTTCAACTGCTTCCTATGGGTCAATCTTTGAAACTGTAAGTGCCAAATTCTCACTACAGACCTATAAATGATAGCTGATTTTTCGAGATGTAGTAATATGTTCTTCCATTTGCTAGAGAGACACCCATATCCCCAAAGAACAACAGCAAACTGGTGACTGTGGCAACTTAGACACTGCTGAATTTCTCAGATGGAGAAAGCCAGGCGGGGTTGTGGAAGAAGAAATTGGCAGACTTCAGGATGAAAATTTCAGCTAATTCAAATTCTACCAGGACAAAATCTGCCATTTATTTGCAAAGTTTTTAAGATTTGAAGAAGAAAAATCTTACCCATCATCTATGTTGAGGCAGATTCAACTCCTTTTCCAACCTGGCATTTTAAGCTTTGAGACGTTCTTAGAAATTCTCTTTTCATTAAAAACAAAACTACTCGAAATACTCACTTTCTCCTTCATGCAGTCTCCCTTCTCTGCGAGTTCTCATCACGCAGTTCACTGCTACCCCTCATGTGGTCTCTTGGTTTTTAAGGCCTCATTTATCCTCATAATATATCATAACATGTCACAGAATCTGTTAGACTGCACTTCAAAAGTGTAAATTTCATTTAGATGTGGCTCAAAATGTTCCTCTTCATGTTCCCAGTGCTGGCATTCAGTTTCTGTGTGCGGTGCCATTTTAAATATCAAGGAGCTACTACTTTCAGTGATGTGAGCTTGTTGTTCCACATGTGGTCAGCTGCTCTGTTTTCCCTCTTAGTTCTCTCTCCAGCCACTCCCTTCTCAGGGGCTCCACACTACCTCTCAGCCCTTGTAAGAAGATATTACAGGCAGTGAGGAAAATCTTCAGCCCTCCCAACCACACACAAAGTGTGCAATCTATGAACCTTACTTATTTCAATGACAGCTCCCAAGCTCCCCTCCTCACCTCAAAAGGCTGAGCAGTGCCTGGCAAGCTCTACTTCTCTGCTGGGGAGAAGAAGTGGTAGCAGGTCCAAGCAAGGCAGGAAGTCAAAACTACTTCAACTAAAAGGGCCCTGCCTGTCAGAGGAGGGGAGCTGCTCACAGAGGGAGGTTCTGAAAGTGCCCTTCAGAAGAGCTAAATATAAGGGGGAGGGATTGAAGTCCTGTAGGGATCAGTGATATTCACTTGAGAACCCCCAGGTTGGCGAAGACTGGCCCTGAGAACACCTACCATCAGAGAAAAGATCAGCCCAAGAGGTGTCCCTGGGAGCTCATTATTCCAGCATTTAAAAATCTCCAAAATAAGAATCAACCACACTTGATGAATGAAGCTCAATAACCCAATTATTTCAATTTGTGATGAAAATACTTGAACCAAAACTCTCCTCTTCTTCCCAGAGAGATTTGTGTTGCACCCAAATTTCTAATTGAAGAAATTCAAAACTAAATTCAAAAACTAAAAAATAATTTTCTATATGCCATAACCCTCAAAAAAAGAAAGAACATGATGACTGACAAAGCAAAACTTCAGTTGCAAGAAAAATTATTACTCTTGATGAAAAGCCTTCTCAACAAGTGAACTATGAACACAGCAATGCTGAAATCAATGCAGTTAATTCTGCATGGGCTCTCTATGAAGTCCCCTGGACCTAGACATGATTCAATCAACTAAGAGAAACAATTCATTATGCTCCTTTTGATAGAAAATATATATCTCAATATTAATTAAAATATAGCAGTCTCTACAAAAATAAACGGCATTGCTCAAGAAAGCCTGCTCAGAGTTATTGTGTAAGAGATGATACAGGATTATCTGAAGAAAACAAAGTCAGAAGAAGAAAACCTACAGTGGGTGAGTTGATCCATAAAGGATTATCCTCTGCATCCTCTTGAATACTGGAAAGGTTTGAACACAAATATAGTCTCAACTCAGTAATTTTCCATTGGTTTACTTTGTTTTCAAAGCATATTCCTGGAAAAATTATCAAAACAATATTTCTACTTTTATTACAATCTCTTCATTTTTATAACAGTTATTTTGTTGTTTTCTGGATTAAATCTTTGAAAATTAGTTGAGGTGGGTGTAAAATTCAAGGTTGAGGGTGATTTTCTTTTAGCTGCTCAAGATCATGATCCCATTTCCTTCTTGCCCCTATTGTTCTTGAGTGTTCTTGACACTGTCTTATCCTCACCTCATGGGTTATCTGCCTTTCACTCCAACTGTTTTTAAGAGTTTCTCTTTGGTTTTGGTGTTTTGTGTTTGCTCCAAAAGCATTTTTCTGTGAATTTATTTTTATTTATTTTGCTAAGGATTCATGCTTTAATCTGCATTCATTCATTCATTCAGTCTGATAATGTGCTTCATCAATTTTGGAATTTTTCAGCCATTATCTCTGCATATTTCTTCACTCTCATGTCCTCTCTCTTTCCATTTTGAGTCCTATTAGATCCATGTGAGATCCTGTCATTGAATGGTCTTTTAATCTGTCAGATTTTCAAACTTTTTGTCTCTGTGTTATATTTTGAGTTATTTACCTAAATCTAGCTTCTAGTTTGATAATTCTCTCTTTGACAATGTCTAAATTGCTTTTTACCTGAAATATAGACTTTTTTTTCAACAACTGTGTCCTATTTGGTTCTTTCTTAAAAACAAACCAACCAACCAAAAAACCCTTCTTTACAAAAATAGTAACATTTTAATGCCTTCTTTTAACAACTTTAAATGTAGTTCTCATATAGTTTCTTTCAGACTACTATGTATTTTAAAGTAATCAGGGCCCTCTTTCTTTTTTCTTTTCTTTTTTTAGGCTGTTCATTTTTTTATTTTTATTTTTTGGCTATTAATTTTTAAATATGGCAGATTTTTTTCTTCTATGTTTGATAATTGGATTCATCTTTTAAAGGTTTGATTTTTATTTGGGAAAATTTGGCTGTGACAATATTTTTCCATAGGAGGAGTCATATTTGCTTCTGTTGGCGTTCCAAACGGTTTGGCCTGAAATCATGTGGGGTTTGTTTTTGTATTCTCTTGTTTTGGTTTTGGAGAAAAGTATATTCCCTTACTGGGTATTATATGTATATATAACTGTTTCAGGAGGAGTTGATCACTATTTCCCTTTAGGGTAAGAAAATACCAGGGAAGTGAAAATAATCTTCAGGACTTTCCAACCACAGGCAAAGTGTACAATCTATGAGCCTTACTTATTTCAACAACATTTTATCTGTACAAAATTAATCTAGGGAAAGCTAAGTTTTTCTTTTAAAAATAGCTTTATTGCAATATAATTCCTACATCATATAATTCATCTATTTAAATTATACAATTCAGTGTATTCACAAAAATTGTGCAACCATCATCACAATGAACTTGAGGACATTTCATAGCCCCCAAAGAAGGCCTGTATCCATATCAATCACTCTCACTCCCTCCAACCCTCTCCCCATGCCTAGGCAACTACTGATCTATTTTTCTGTCTCTGTAGAGTTGCCTATTCTAGACATTTCAGATAAATGAAGTCAAATAGTATGAGATCTTTGTGTGTGGCTTCTTCTACTTAGCACAATGTTTTTAAGGCTCACCCACATTGTAGCATGTATCAGAATCTAATTCCTTTTTATTACTGAGTTATCCATTGTATGGATAAACCACATGTAATTTCTACTTTTTGGCTATTGTGAATAATACCATAGCAATCCAGCTGCTATGAATATTTATATATAAATTTTTGTATAAACATATGTTTTTAGTTATCTTTTATGTATGCCTAGGAGTAGAATTTCCTTATGTTTAACCTTTTGAAGAATGCCAACTATTTTACAAAGTTGCTGCATCATTTTACATTCCTATCCAAAATGTACAGGGTTCCAATTTCTCCATTTTCACTGACACTTGTTTCTGTCCATCTTTTTTTGATTTTAGCCATCTTAGGAGTGGGAAGTAGTATCCTATTATGGTGTTGATTTGTATTTACCTCATGGCTAATGATATTTAGCATCTTTTCATGTGTTATGGCCATTCATATATCTCTTTTGGAGAAATGTTATTCAGATTCTTTGCCCAGTTTTTAATTGGATCATTTGTCTTTTCACTGGGAAGTTGTAAGAGGTCTTTATATATTCTAGATATAAGTCCCTGGTGAGATATATAATTTTCAAATATTCTCTCCCATGTGAGGAGTTGTTTATCATTTTCTTTATGATATTCTTTGAAGCATACGGGTTTTCATTCTGATGAGGTCCAATTTGTCTACTTTTTTTTCTTTTGCTGCTTGTGCTTTTGGTTTCTGCAATGAAATTATACATTAATTTCTCTTCTGGGAGTTTCTGGACCATTCTATAAAGTAAATTCTAACCCCAAATATGAGTTGGGCACAGGACTCAGGGTTACTCTTTTTTTCCCTATGAAGAGTCTAGGTAGGCACAGACAAACTTCTAAGGGCAGATATTTTTAGTTTCCCCTATTAAAGAGGGTACAGCCTTCAAGACTCATGTCTCCATATAAGAGTTTAGGTTCTGGCTCCCATTGTACAGAGATTCAAGGCGACTCTTCTGTTCCCACATGTGCACCAAATGGGTCATGAAAGGATGATGGAGCCGTCTCTGTCCCCCAAGGACAGCTGCAGCCCAGCTCAACAGTTAACTGCTGAACTGTTTTCAGTTCCCTTTATGCCTCTGACACCTTGGGGTTTCCTTGTTTTTCTCATGAATATGTCAATAAATTTAAGTTTTCAAAAATTATATTTCATCTATAATTTTCTAGTTGGTTATAGCAAAAGTTTGTTTTTTCAAAAATATTTTCTTTGCCGGCCTATTACTGGATTTAGAACTGTCCCTTAAAATTTCTTGAGTTCCTTCTTTGTCAAAAAGATATCAGATATTAAAGAAAACAGAGTTTTTTAAAATCCATGTGATCACAGTCGCAAGTATAAGTGTGTCTCAATTTTTTCTTTCTAACATAATAAGGTCTGCACTCTGAAAGAGAGCTAGAGAAGACATTTGATCCATCCCAGACTGCTTTAAAAAATCCCTCTTTAAATACTGGTCCTCTCGGAGCTCACCAGTTGCTGCTACAGCTGTTTTCTGGGGAGCTTGATAGCAGGTGCCAGGACTCACACCACTCACTAATAGCATCCCCACGTGACAGTGATTCTGCTTCTCCCTGCTATTGTTCATGAGTTCTCCCATCTACCTTAGCATCCACTCCTAGAAGATTAGGAGAAATACAATCACAAATCTGCTTGGGAGCTTTTTCCTAGAATCTGTGGCTGAAAGTTGACCAAAGTCAAGGTAAATCCTTGGAACCTATGTGTGCATCCTGATAATGGAAATGTCAGGTTTAGACTTATTTGGTATCTGTCATTGGTGGGAACAGGAGAATGAGCATAAAAGGACAAGAAGAGAAGGTTTTATCCATGCTCCCCAAGCCCTCCATGCCAGGGCACACAGAGCAGGTGGCATTCACAGGTGCATGGTGTACTGTGTGCTGCTGTGCTCTACTACAGAGGTGCAGACTCCCCAACCGTCCCACAAACTGGCCACCTGGAGGACTGAGAGGCAAGTCTGGGCACCTCTGCATAGCACATGCAATACCTCCAGCATTAGATAAAGGAAGCTCTGGGAGAAGCTGAGGGGACAGTGACATTCCCTAGGCTTGATGGAGCTTCTTTTTCTTATTGCTCATAGCTGATTTGTAAATCAGCTCGGTCCAGCTGTCCTCAGAGGCCTCCCTGCCCTCCATGGTGCTGTCTTCCAAGTCCTCTTCAGAGCTTCTAAACGGGCTCTGTCTTAGGAACATGTAGGACAGCTCTGGAAGTCAGGTGTCTTTCCTCTCTGAAACTCCTCTTTCCTGAGGATGGCTTTTTCCAAAGACACATCCAACCTGGCCAATACACCCTGTACCAACTTCCTGCCCTCCTTTGGCTTGGTGTGCTGGGTTTTTCCTTAATGTACAGATATACACTTGGCTTTCCTAATTCATTCACTATTTTTCTCATCAAAATCACCTTGAATTCTAACTTTTTTATCTCCTAAGGCTATTTTCAACTTTTAAAAATTTAATTAATTTTTTTTATTTAAAAAAACAATAGGGAGATCATTTGTTCATGTGGCATCTGAACCCTAGGGACTGAAACAGAGAGGGGAAGGGGCCTGAGCTATGTCTACCATGGAACTCAAACATCAACTTGAGGGGTTTTCATTTAATGCAGAGCTGGTGAAGAGCAGGAAAAGGAAATGAGTAGCATCTGACACCAATAAGCAAAGTGCCCACGGGAAGGGGGTGCAGTCTTGTTCTTTACCACTGACCACTGGCCTAGTTCATGGTTTCATCTGTCTGAATCTTCTCCTTACTCTGTGTTTGACAAAGGCCAGTAATTTATTTTAAGTACTATTTCTAAGAGCCTAAGTTAGCCTAGAATTAACATCCCCTGGATCTATCAAACACATGCTGTGACATCCATCAAAGAAGACTCAAGGAGAAAAGAAAGTTCATTCCTTTTCAGGACAGAACCAATTGCAGTGTGTCTTTAAAAACTGCAGTGTGTCTTTAAAGAATGTGAGATGCACTCACTCTTCCCTTTGTGTTTCTACAAACTCAAATGAGGCAAGGAAAGGTCCTGCCAATCACTGTTGCCTGTTTGAAGTCAATCCATGAAGCTAGAAGACTAGGGGGCCACATTCATCAGCAGCATAATGAGCAGCGGTCGACTCAAGGGTGACCAAAAATACTTTTCCTTTCTTCCTGGAATCAGCAGCAACCCCCTAACTGAGCCCAAAGATGTGAGTGTAGTGAGGTGTGTACCACTTCTGCACAGGTTGGAAGAGGTCCATTCTTGGCTCTTTCTTTTCCCTTCTGGTAGCTCTGTGCAGAAAGCGATTAGTTCTATAGAACAGCAGAGCCTAGGTCTTTAATCACTTCATGGACGAGAGCCACCCATCCAAGAGGAACACCCACCTGAGACTACAGTATGAGTGAGAAATAAACTTCTAATGTGTTAAAGCAATTCAACTTCTGGGAGTCCGTCTGTTACTGCAGTGACTACTTAATGTTCTACTCACATTAATTTGTGAAGAGGACATTCTGAATACCTTGTATTTAAAGACTCCCCATAGGATGTTTACACATTCTGGCTTTTCATGTTTGACAGGAAAAATTATCGCAACCTTAAAAAAATAATAATGTTAGTCCAACCCTTATTAGAATTCATCAACTCCCAGTGAATGACCTAGGCCCCTAGTGAAGTTTTCTTCAGCCTAACCGGTGGCTTAGGAGAGCACCAATGTAGTCACACAGAGGGGTTTGGTGACTCAGGGGTCACTAAGCCTTACCCATCTCTACCGAGGCATGGAGAGGGCCGGTCTCTGGGACTGGAAGTACCTCCATCTCACCTGACTCCCTCGTCCGACCCCGTAACACATTGCTCCACGGCCCGGAGCCAGCGGCATTGAAGGCCTGCATCTGCAGCTCGTACTCCGTCCACTCCTCCAGCTCCTCGATGGTGAACTCCCGCTCCAGCCGGTCGTTGACGACTTGGGCCAGTGCTGAGGCTGGGAGGTCTGGGCACCAGTACTTAATCCTGTAGCCCACAGACTCTGGGTTCCCATTGTACTGGGAATCGGGCAGGGGCTAGAAGTGAACAAAGGTTCATGAGGAGCTGAGGTCTTAGAACTGTCACCTTTAAAGTTCTTAAGGATGGGCTTGTCTTATAAGGTCAATTCCATAAGAAATGCTTTCTTAGGAGAATAATCTTAGAATCTTCTACTCTATTTTTCCCTAAAACTTTTCTTCTGTTAATTAAATGAAACCCTGTCAGTAACTTTGGCTGGATATAATTTTTTAATACATTTTGGCTTAGTTTTGTGGTGAAATGTTCTGATTAAATATCAGGCTGGCTCTCTTACAATATTGAGCATTGGTTCCATGTTGACCCAGCTTAAGAACTTACAGGTCTAGCATGCAGTACCATCAGCTTTCCTTCCGCAAGGAATATTCCTCAATTCCAAAAAAAGAGTGAGTAATGCCACTAATTAATCACATATTCCGGGCTAGTCTGAGATCTAGCACTAACTATAAAATGTAATACTTCTTGGTTTAATGATAAGATTAATTTTGATGAGGAAAAAGGCATGACTAAGGAACTGCTAAGCTCTGGCTTCCATGTACGCCCTGGGCACCTCGAAACTCTTGTCCCTGTAGCCTCCCCTTCTCAACTCCCACTCACCACCCAGCGGAGCCGCAAGCTGGTCTCACTAGCTGTTCGGACTGTGATGCTAGTTGGAGCCACATCGGGCGGGGCCTGCAGGGTCTGGATGACCCGGGATGATTGACTGTAGGGGCTCGGACCAACAATGTTCACCTGCTTCATTCGAAATCTAAAGGTAAGACCAATGATGAGAGTTATTCCAAAGCAGAAGATAATAGGGAAGAAACAAAGTCAAACCAAAAAATCCCATGCCTGTTTCTCAGGGGAAGCCTCAGCTACATATCCACCTGCGTCCTAAAGGCTCATGTTGCTCACGGACATTCTCTCTACCTGGCTCTGTTCAAAATGCAAACTACATATTTATCCCATTTTCCTAAAAGACTTCAAAGAATGGTGAATCTATTGCAACCTAACAATTTAAAGTTCCCAAGTGAAACACAATTGAATGGGTCAGATAATCAGAAATCTATGTTATCAGTTTCCATTGGTTGATTCAACTTTTTAATCAGAGGATCAAAGATCAAGTAGCTATTCAACAGAATTGGAGTGTCAGAATGTTGCTACTAGGGGACAGGTCTGAAAGTCCAATGTCTTTTGAATGACCAAGGGCACCCCTGCACCTCACTTTCGATTGGTTCAGTAAAGAGCAAGGACCCCAGTAGCCACACCCTGGATTCTAATCCACTGAGTAACTGTGAGCTCTTTGACACATGAGATTTGTTTCTGTTTTTCTATAAAACAGGTGGAGTTAGATGTTCTTTAGAGTCTGTGGTAATACTTTCAGTTCTTTTTATTTATATATGTAATTATTGGAATCAAATTTACAACCAAGAAAATTTACTAAGCAAATAGACATACACATATTTATTATAGAGGTCTCTAAATGTACCTGAATTTAAGACAGGGACATTGATCTCTAATTACAGTTTCTGATCTTTAAAATAATTATATAGCTTCAGCTAATTTCACATAGTAAGTCTTGAATCCCAATAGCTCATTTTTAACTAAACATTTTTCTTTATAAACCAGTGTATTGTGCCTTGATTTGTCTTCTCTAGTCTTAGGAAGGATATTAAAATGAATAGAAGCTAAACGGAATTTCTCATCAGGTTTTTTTTAAAAAAGCCCGATGACTTTGTTTTGTACTAAAAAAATGTTCTTCACAAAGATATAATTTCACCTTTTACTCCCTGAATTAGTAATTCTTACTCTTTCATCCCCCAATCTTATGAAATGTATCTGTCCTGGCAGAATAATGACATTATCAAACTCAACATCTGGTGATAACTGGAAATTTCATCTCCCTCAACGGCCTTACGGGAAGCTATAACCGCTCCTGATCACTCTACCCTTTGTTAAGGCCAAGGATTTACTGCCCAGATCAGTCTCAGGATCAAGAAGGGAAAGGTTAAATGGCATGTTAAATGCTTGATAAGTGAGACTAGCAGCTCCTGGGCCCTGGGAAGGGGAGCAGAAGGATATTCCTAGCATGTCTGCTTTGTTTGCACACAGCATGTTAATAGTCCTAAGAGGTTGTAGAGTTCTATAAACAAAAGCAACACATTATTATTAAGCCTAATACAATAGTAAGCCATTTCTATTTGGTATTTTCCTGGCTAGTATTGATATAAATAACATTGCTAATCTATCATCTAGGTATAATCTCCCTTAGAATAATAACCAAACTGTGTATCCTGCCTATGCCTCAAGGCTTTGATTTATTATTATTGCTACTTGGAAACTTCTAATTTACATGTATTCAACTGGGTTTTATTATGGCCAATAGAAGCCACCTGCTTGAGATGCCAACTCTTCCTCCTGCAGTGGCTCATCGCCTGCTGTGCTCACCTGTAGTGAGTGTAGGGAGTGAGATTTGGGATTTCCAGTGTCTGGGCATCAGGCTCATTCTCCTCTTCGTAGAGGCTGACCCATTCCTCCTCATCACCAATGGCTCCAACCTGTGCAAAGGGAGATCCTAAGGTTGGCTGGGTATGCTATCGGACCAAGGCTACCCCATAGACCACATGCACCTGCTTGGTGGGTGGTGGGCTGGGCAGAGCCCATAAGATCCCCTACCTAGGATGCCCTGAGACCTGCATGTGTCTCTCTTATGCCTTGGAGATACAAGCTCTTGCCCTTGCCACCACCAATCTGGGTGGGTTTTGGTCAAGAACTAGGCTCCAGGACGGCGGGACCTGAAGAATGGAACCTCTGGGAACAAAGCTCTGAGGGCTCAGACACCATCAGTAGCAGAAAGAATTTTCCACACTGTCTTGTGCTTCCTCCCATTTGACAGGGTGAGGCCTCAGACAGAGGCTCAGAGAGGACTTGGCCAAAATCCCAGGGTGAGCAGTGGTAGGGCTGTGGGCACAGGCTGGGGGTCCTCATATAGGGTCCAGAGACATTTCCATCACACGCTGACTAGAGGGAATGTCTCTCCCCACATCTACCCTGACCCTTTCTCCCCACTAAAAATACCACCACTGGCCCATGGCATGAGGAAAGTCCTTATATAAAGAAGCACTAAGCTTCTGCCCTAGTAACCCAATCCGACCATCCCATCCCTTTAAGATTTGAAGGAACTGTCTCAGAGCAGAGCTGACTGCAGGAAATCCCATCCCTTCAAAGGGACAGCCTTGTTTCCAAGTCTACTAACAAGGCCCCTCGGCGCCTTCTGAGCTCCCAACTCTATCCCTTGGAGTCTCTGGCCCTGCCCAGTGACCTGCCTTGTGCTGACTGTTCTCCCCTGTGTGAACGCTGTTGGCCTGCTAAAGGATATTTTCATTTCCTGAAGCCCTGCGCTGGCCCTGTGCCACATTTCTCCCTCTGTCTTGCTCTTTCCTGCTGCCAAAACCCAAGTGCCTATGGTGGCTTTTATATCTGCCCGCACTGAGTTGAGCATATTCCTTACCTCTGTGCCCATGCCACACAGACTGCCTAGCATGGGAGCCACAGGGAAGACCCCCTCAGCCTCCTGCCAGCCAGGAGGACCATGGCACTTCTCTGTGGAGATTCCTGAGTCCTCATCACAGGGGCACTGTGGCCCGGTGTGGCTATGTGGCTCTGGAGGACCCAGGGACACACAGAAAAGGCTATGAACATAGAGTATGTCAGGCTGAACAGGGCCCCAAGCAGTTACCACTTCATAGCTGGCCTAAGCAACAGAATAGAAAAGGTGCTCATTAAGTTTGTAGAGCTAACCAAGTTGGCAGGTGGCCAAGTCATGGGTGGAAAGTGGTGTGAGAATTCAAAATGACCCTAGATGTGAAGGATTCTGAGAGGCCAGATAAGCACAGGTGCATGTAACTTTTAAGGAAGGATAAAGGCAAAGGACAGAACTCAGATACCCTGAGTGAAACACATCAAATTAGCGAGCAGCTCCTGCAAAAGTTAAACACAGAATTACCACATGACCTACAATTCCATGCCTAGGTGTATACCCGAAAGAACTGAAAACAAGAGCTCTAACAAACACCTGGACACAGATGTTCATAAGGCATTATGTACAACAGCCAAAACATGGAAACCAGAAAGTGTCCCTGGATAAGGATAAACACACTGTGGCTCTTCGTACAATCAAATATTATCCAGCTATAAAAATGGATAAAGTACTGATGCATGTTATCACATGGATGAGCCTTAAACATAATGTGAAGTGAAAAAAGCCAGATCCCAAAGCCCACATACTGCAGAATCCACCCTATGAAATAACCAGAATACATAGGTCAATCTATAGAGACAGATGCAGATTGGTATGGGGCTAGGGAGAGACGGGTCTAGGAATGACATCTTATTGGGTCCAAGGTTTTCTTCTGTGGTGATAAAAATGTTTTGGAACTAGAAAGAAGTGATTGCACAACATTGACTTTACTAATTTGTGACATGTATACTTTACATGGTTAATTTTATGTTACATGAATTTCACCTCACTTCAGAAAGAAACATTAAAATGCAGGATGACTGGCTAAAATCATTGGCCAGATTTGGAGGTCAGAGTATATGATGAGTAGCCCAGAACTCAGCAAAGCAGGAAGGCAGTTGAAAGTAGGGCAGTTTGCACAGCTGGGGGAGCACGGGGGATAGTGCTCTTGCCCCACTGGGATAGCCACTAAAGTCCTCAAATCCTTGCTTCAGAGGCACAGAAAGGGCTTATGTGAATAGATGAAGTCTGTGCAGAATGCTCATCCTGGAGAAGGGAATGCTGTATGCTGACCTCGGGAGGACAAGCTTAGAGCCTGACAGGCCCAGGCCCCCAAAGGGCCCACGCTGCTGCTGGTCTCATTCATTATGTCTCTGAGGAGAGAAAGGACCAGAAAACTGGCCCAGGTGGAACATAGCCTAGGGCCATCCAACCCTGGTGGGCAAATGAGGATGAGGCAGGGGATGTGGGGATCTCAGGGACTTGCCAACATCCACCTGAAAGCCCCTCCTGGGAAAGTGTCTAGCACAGGGGAGATACTGGGCGTTCATCTGTGTGAATCGGCAGACAAGTGAGCTAACCGATGAGCCACAGAGCTGCACAAACTACCCCATCCATGTACACCAGGGGAAGCAGAGGCCCAGAAAAAAGGGTGACTTGTTCAAGGTCACAGCTCAGCACGGCCCAGCCTAAAGAAGGAAGAAAACCCACAGGGCTATAGGATGTGAGGGTGTGGGGGGAAGGATGCACAGCAGCATAGGCTTCCTGAATTATTAATTTCTTCAGGTCAGAATTCTACCAAATTCAGCTGAATTTTACAAAGTGTAATGGGACTCTCCTGTAGAATGTGGGGGGTCAGCAGGGTTCACTGGTTCAGAGTCCGAGGTGACTTGGGTGGGCTCCTCTTACTGAAATGCACCCTCTGGATATTAAAACAAAGTGTGGTGCTATTTCATGGAAAATAAATTTAAGGCAAAGAAGGAAAGAAGGAAGAAAAAGAGGCGACTTGAAGTTTGGGCCAGTCAATTCGAGACCTTTTATCGATCACTCAGTTCCAGGCTTAAGTGCTAAGGAAAGAGGCAGCAGTCAGGGAGCCCACTTCTGGGGCTCAGGTGCTGGGCAGTGCCCCCACCTCCTCACCTTGTCTGCCAGTGTGTGAGGGGGAAACATGTGTGGCAAGTTCCACTGATTCTTCAAGTTCCCAAGGTGGAGTTGTGGACACTCATCTACCTTTACAAAGAGCTTCCTTTCTCTTTCCTTTGTCTCTCCTCCACCCCTACATTTCCTTCCCCCTTGGACACCTGTTTTGGGCTCCTCTGTGGGAGAGAAAAATGAAGTTGAGGGAAGGTGGGGTCTTTCAAAGGGGGCTCTGCCCCTTGTTCCCTGCTATCCTGCTCTTGCCTTGGCACCAGCCTGTGCAGGTGCAGTCTGCCCGGCTGCTCCCTGGCCCCTGTGGACACCTGTAACCTGTCCAGGCACTGAGCATGGGGCACGCTCTTGGCCACACCAGCTCCTGCAGGGAGGGCAGGGGGAAGGGCAGTGACTCTGGGATTCAAGGCTGTTCTACACAAACAACCAAGAGGAATAAAAGGGAACTGGTGAGACTTGAGACACTGCCCAGAGAACAGAGAAGCATTGTGAGTGCTGGAAGAGCAGGAGACTGAGAGACGAGTGCCCCAAGAGGCAACCATGTCCACCCTGCTCCTCAGAGTGAACCCCAGCCTGCAATGCCACTGGCTGAGGTCCTGGGAAACAGTCGCATAGCTAGGACGAGACAGGCAGTAGGAAATGAGTCTCTATGTACTTCTCTCCCTATATGGGAGCATCTCTGAGGAGGGAGGGCTTCCCTGGCAGAGTCCCAAGGTCCCGCTGCCACTCTCCAGTAGGTGACCCCTAAACTGCCACTAAGTTATGTTTGGTAACTGCAGGGCTTTTGCTTTGCTGAGTTTAACCCACTTCCAGGGCTGGGACGCAGTGGATTATGACAACAGAGGACTGAGGCTGGCAGCCAAGGTCAAAACTTCCCTGCTCTTCCCATCCCATTCTGGGCCTCCTCTTTTGAAAGATGTAATTTGAACAGGTGCCGAATGGAAAGCCCAGGCAGTATCATGTGGCCCTGACTGCACGATCCCTTCCAACCCCAATCTGTCATCACCCCAAAGCAGCCCGCAGTCTCAAGCACCTGCACCCTCGCACATGTTCTTCCCCTCTCAGTGTGGTCCACTCCATCTGCCTGTTCCCAACGCAATTGGCAAACTCCTCTGGAATCTAGAGAACATTTGGCTTTGGGGAGGCCTCATGAACAACATACCCTTTGCCCCTCACTCACCAACCCAGGTGATGAAATCTGATGTCCTCATTTTGTGCTCCCAAGGCATCTTCTGCATATCCTATACAGTCCCGATCTTATTTGTCAAAACATTCATTTAAAACATAACTCAAACAAACACAGAGTGAGAGTCAAAGATTTTTTTTGCTTAATAATGAGGAAACTAGATTCTGGGGCCGGAAGCAGGGTACACACTGTGAGCCGGGAATCATGGAGGCTGTGAGGAGCCGCGGGAGGTGACTGGCGGAGCTAATGGTGGACGAGTTTTTGGCTTCGGGGTTTGACTCTGAGTCCGAATCAGAGCCCGACAGCTCCGCAGAAGTAGAGGCGCGGCAGGCACGCGAAGTTGCTGCCGCAAGCCCGGGAAGCCCAGGCGGGAGCCCCACAGCCAGCCGGCTTAAAGATCGTGCTTCAGAGCACAAGAACCAGCTCTCTCTGCTGAAGGACAAAGATCCAGAGTTCTACAAGTTCTTGCAGGAGAATGACCAGAGCCTGCTGGACTTCAATACCTCAGACAGCTCTGAGGATGAGGAGCAGTTTCACTCCCTGCCAGATGCATTGGAGGAAGCAAGTGAAGAGGAGGATGGAATGGAGGATGGGGACAGAGTCCCCAGAGGACTGAAGGGGAAGAAGAGTGATTCTGTTTCTGTGACTCTTGCCATGGTTGAGAGATGGAAGCAGACAGTCAAGCAACAGCCCACTCCAAAGCTGCTTCATGAGGTTGTGCAGGCATTCCGAGCAGCTGTGGCCACTACCCAAGGAGACCAGGAAAGGACTGAGGCCAGGAAATTCCAGGTCACAGATAGTGCTGTATTCAATGCACTGGTCACTTTCTTCATCAGAGACTTCTTTGTCAGTCTCCAGAAGCTGCTGTTTGGGAAGGTGCCAAAAGACAGCAGCAGGACTCTACAGTCATCCAGCAGCCCCTTCTGGGGGAAGGTCCGTGTGGATATCAAGGCGTACCTGAGCTCAGTCATACAGCTGGTGACCTGTCTGGCAGAAGCAACAGTGCTGGCAGCTGTCCTGCGGCACATCAGCTGCCTTGTGCCGTGCTACCTGACCTTCTCCAAGCAGTGCCACATGCTACTCAAGAGGATGGTGGCTCTGTGGAGTACTGGTGAGGAGTCCCTGCGCGTGCTGGCCTTCTTGGTCCTGGTCAGAGTCTGTCGGCACAAGGACAGCTTCCTGAGCCCCCTCCTCAAACAAATGTACATCACATATGTGAGGAACTGCAAATTCATCTCGCCAGGTGCCCTGCCTCTCATCAATTTCATGCAACGGACTCTCACTGAGCTGCTGGACCTGGACCCTGGCATGGCCTACCAGCATGCCTTCCTCTATATCCGCCAGCTCACTATCCACCTGCACAATGCCATGACCACCCGCAAGAAGGAAATGTGCCAGTTGGTGTACAACTGGCAGTACATGCACTGCCTCTCGCTGTGGTGCCGAGTCCTGAGCACCGTTCATTCCAGGGAGGTGCTCCGGCCCCTGGTCTACCCCCTTGCCCAGGTGGTCATCGGCTATATCAAACTGGTCCCTACCGCCCGCCACTACCTACTGTGCATGCACTGCATCCGCGTCCTGACGCTGCTCTCAGAGAGCACAGGGGCCTTCATCCCAGTGCTGCCCTTCATCCTTGAGGTTTTCCAGCAGGTTGACTTCAACAAGTGGCCAGGCCGCATGAGCTCCAAGCCTATCAACTTCTCTGTGGTCCTAAAGCTGTCCAACATCAATCTGCAGGAAAAAGCCTATCGGGATGGCTTGATGGAACAGTTGTGTGACCTCACTCTGGAGTACCTGCATGGCTTGGCTCACTGCATCTCCTTCCCTGAGCTGGCACTTCCTGTGGTGCTGCAGCTTAAGTCTTTCCTCCGGGAGTGCAAGGTGGCCAACTACTGCCGGCCAGTGCAACAGCTGCAGGGAAAGGTTCAGGAGAATATGGAGCACGTCCGTAGCCGCTGCCAGAGAGTCTCCTTCGGTGTGACTGACCAGCAGGCAGTGGATGTCTGGGAGAAGCAGACCCGGGAAGAAGGGACACCGCTCACCAGGTATTACAGTCACTGGTGGAAGCTGAGGGACCCGGAGATCCAGCTGGAGATGAGTGACAAAGAGCAGCTGGAAGACCTGAATTTCCCAGAGATCAAACGGAGGAAGATGGCCGATAGGAAGGATGAAGATAGGAAAGAATTTAAAGACCTCTTTGACCTGGATAGTTCTGAGGAGGACAGTGCTAAGGGTGCTGCTGCCTCGGGCTTCTCAGAGAGAGAAACACCAGGGTCCCTGCGTGTTTGGCAGGAGGTAGAGGAAGCAGAGGAGGAAGATAACAGCATCAACTCAGAGGATGAAGGCCCAGACACTGAGGCAGACCTGCATCCCAGGGAGCTGTGGCGCCTGGCTCAGGGGCCAGAGGACAGATTGGAGGATCTGGAACTCTCCGAGGAGGACTGAGGTGCTCCTAAGGCCTACAGGGCCTGGCAACCAGCTCTGGCAGTCAGGCTCAGAGGCCAGCACCAATAGCATCATGCAGAAGTGGGGCAGGAGAGGATGGACAGGCTTTATTTTTACAGCAAAAAGACCAGATATGCTGAGAGCTGTGCTTGGGAGGCAGTATGGAGAAGTCAGCCTGTGTGGGAAGCTGGCCCTGGTGCTGGAATTCATGGGGACCAGCGGTTCCAGGCAGGAGAGGTGTGATGATGGCCCAGTCCTCCTCTTTGTCTTTGGTCCACAGCTTGTCAGCATTGGGTTCTGCAATCACCCCCAGAAAGTCTTTGGAAATGCCATCCTTTCTCTAAAGTCACCTTTTCTTCTTTTTTTTTTTTTTTTGAGACAGAGCCTCAAGCTGTCACCTTGGATAGAGAGCCGTGGCATCACAGCTCACAGCAACCTCCAATTCCTGGGCTAAAGCAAGTCTCTTGCCTCCACCTCCCAAGTAGTTGGGACTACAGGCGCCCGCCACAACGCCCAGCCATTTTTTGGTTGCAGCCCCCATTGTTGTTTGGTGAGTCCAGGCTGGATTCGAACCCTCAAGCTCAGGTGTACGTGGCTGGCGCCTTAGCCCGTTGAGCCACAGGCGCCGAGCCATAAAGTCACATTTTCTTTTAAAAAAAAAAAATAATGAGGGGACTAGTGGGATGATAAGACTGGCTTGTGGAGAAAACAGAGTCAAAGTATTGTAGAATCAGTAAAAGAAAGAATGCTCAAATAAGGTTGAAAACTAAAATAAAACTGGTTTTAAGAACAACACAACCATAACTTCTTTACCACTTTTAATCTTCCATAAGATAGCATCTAACTTCATAGAGTCTGGGCCAAATCAACAAACAGTAAGTCAAATACAATTGTATCCCTTAAAACACACAACCCTTAGGTAGGCTCATCCAACAAAGCTATACTGGTCAGCAAACTTGGGCCCTCAGGCCAAATCTAGCCCACTTCCTGGTTATGCAAATAAAGTTTTACTGGTACCCAGCTACACTCATTGATTTGGGCATTGCTGTTGACTACTTTCAGGCTTCCATAGCAGAACTGCATAGTTGTTATAGACTATGTGACCTGAAAGCCTAAAGTATTTACTGTCTGGCTCTTTACAGAAAAAGTTTGCCAACCCTTGCCTGGGGAAGCCCCCAGACACATGCAGTACTCCAGTGGAAGAATGGAAAATACCATTTCTGGTTGTCTTGCCTTTCTCTCTCGCTCTCTCTCTCTTTCTCTCTCTCCCTCCTCTACCTGTAGACCCACCCCCAAGGCAAGTGCAGGGTGTGACTCAGTCCTGTATCTCCAGCAGCTCTGCAAACCATCCAGTAAATTTGGTGCTCAGCCCTGTTTGTTTAACACATGATATATAAATGAACATGTGAATGATCTGAAAATCAATATTGAAAATGGGCTGTTTTACATGGAGCTCCAAAAGCAAATTATTACCAAAAATGTAACTTTTACTTACAGACATCTGGGGGTAAAACTTAAATTTCTATAGTAAAAGGTTTACGCTTTTATCTACAGAGACCAGGATTCTTTTTAGCGAGGAACAGTTCTTTAACCCTTGCAGGACTCCTCTGGCTCTCTAGTTAGATTTCAAGGCTGTCCTGACAGAGTGTTCTAGAAGTAGCCAGCTGCTCACTAACAATGTGCTGGCTATGGAGTGTGGCAGAATTCTTTAAAGATAAAACAAATCAAAGCTCCATGGGGAAGCTGAGCTTTTGAAGGGCTTTTTAAAACTTCTTTTAAAGCTTATAAACAGCACTTTACAATACTTATTACAAAAGCAGAAATGCCACACATCTGAAATGCCACTTGGCAGGGGGCAGTTCTCTAGACCCATTAAGAGCAGCTGTATGTCCATGAACGCTACTGGAGTGGAGTTGCTCCTGCCCCACCAGGAGCAGGGCCCCTACCTGCCGGTTCCTTGTCTGGCTTGTGTTTGGCGCCAGCGGCCAGCAGGCTAGGCCTGTTTGTCTGCTGGACAACTCATGTGCATCAGGTCCAGCTTTTGGGAAGTCTGGTGAAGAGCGGCAGGGCCAGGCAGGACCTCAAACTCTCCCGCCAGGAGGCTCCGTGGCCCTGATGAGCTCAGCACCCAGAGGCCAGGGGGCAATGGCCACTTAGAGGATAGTCATTAACCTCATGTAAAAGGTAATTCTGCAAATGGAGAGGAAGCACACAGAGCCCGCGGCTGTGAGTGGGGAGGAGCAGACTAGGGAGGGGAGGGCACAGAAGCAGCTGGCCTTTAATCCAGAGCTAAAAAGGAGCAAAAACAGACTCTCCAAACTCCTGCCATGGAATCAGACTACGCCCAGTACACCCTGCTTGGCTGAAATTCTGTTGTCAGCAGGAAAACCTGCATGTCTAGCAATTTCCACAGATACTGAGTACCCTCGGGTTCTGAGCTGTGTTCTGTGTGCTGGAGCCAAAGGCAGCCTCTGCAAAGGAGGTGGCTGGAGGGTGCAGAGGCAGAGGGACTGATAGGGGCTTCTGGGTAAAGCGCTTGCAGCACTGCCAGGAAGAGACTCACCCAGTTCCCCAAACAAATCCGAGAGTCTACAAACCTAATGGGTTGGATCCCTCTTCTTAGCACTTGGTTTATCTCAGCACTGGAGGAAGGTTCACTCTTTCAAATAGCCCAACACTGTATTCCCTAGTTCTTCCCTCCTGTCCATTTTCCTTCCAAGTTGTTTTGAAATATTCTTTCTGTCTTCAGAAGCAGAAGGGTTGTGAAATGACTTGGTTTTCAATCACATTCCTTCCATACTCGGCTCTGTTCTTTGGGCTTAACTTAGGCAGGTCTGTCTCTGGATTCTTGACTGTCTCTTCTGTGGCTTCTCCTCTGACCCCAAGAACCCTAAAGTGAAGGCTTTCCCCATGCCTGCTCCTGCCCCCTTGGCAATGCCCTCCCATCCCCCCACTCCCCAGGGACAACTCAGTTCTCTGTCCATGAGAGACAGAGCCCCCAGCTGAGATTGTTCACGTGACCAGTGCTAAGCTGTTTCACCTGCCTTACCCCTTCCTTCCCCTGGAAGCCACCACAAAGGCTCCTGCCCACAGCCATATCCCCACAGGATCCCATGCTCCCCATGTGGCACCCTGGTGTGCTATGCCCCTTCCTTTTGGAATCTGTAATGACTTATCTTTCCAATGGCATTTGTCTCCTAATCTGTTGGACTTACAATACCTGAATAAAAAAACGACATTTTAAAATGATCCCAATTCTAAGATTTTCATTCTTCTCTTCTCCCTTCTTATAATTTCCTCCTCCCCATGGAAACACAGTTTACCCTTGAAGGCCCATCTTAAATTTTACTTCCTACATGGAGCCTTCCTTGGTTACTTTATTACTCATTCACTCTCCCATAATCTCTAGGCAGCAATTCATTATAACAATTCTCATAATCTCATTTGTACCAAACAGACCACCTCTCAATCCTCCTTTCCATGCCTACCCCCCAACAAACTGTGAGTTACCAGAGGGAGAAAGGAAAAGTTTCCCCCCTAGTAATCTAGTACCTGAAACAATGAAACCTATAAAACAGTAGGTGCTTAATAAATGTTTGCTGGATGAATGGATGAATGAATGAAACAAATATAAAACCTAATGACCAGCAAAATGAAACTTTCGGGCAAATCTAAAAATCCAGAAGAGACTTAGGATGAAAGAATTACAGCACAGAATAGTTCTCCAAAAGAACAGGAAAATATTACTCCCATAAAATTTAATTTGGTTTGACAGTTGTGATTTATATATACATTGACCTCTATTTCTCGAAAGTGACATTTGTAGTAAAACATTTCCTTCAGTCCTGCCGGGGCTGTCACTTATGCTGCACTATTTTCTTCTCCTGTGGTAGTTCTCAAAGTCCCATTATAGAAACTAAATGGATCTGATAGACTAATGAACAAAAAGGCCACTTTCAACCATTCATCTTATGCATATTTCCTATGCTGGTGGAGAAATAAGAGGGAAAAGTCATTGTAACGGTGTTATTATGGACAAACAACCAATAAACATTTTGAAATTTCTGAGTGTGTACTTCATTGTCACCTGTCTCCATAGTACCTAAATGCTTAAGCAGAGACATTACACCAGAACGAACAGATGAAGCCCGTCTCGGCAAATTTACCCAGGTGACCACATTATTATTGAAGGAGCCATTAGAGATGATGACAGCTCTCCTATGCACACACGACAGACTATTCAAAAATAATGTCACTCTTTTTCTTCCTATTATGAAGAAATTCAACTATAGTCAGGGTTTATTACAATCAAAATGCTGACAGATACTTATCAAAAGGGCCACAAACAGCCCTCAAGTCCACGTATAATGAGGAAAGGAGGAGATATAATTAGTGATTTGAAATCTTCAATTCCAGTGAAGGTAAAGTGATGAGATAAAAAATAGTTGGCTTGTGAACCCTGCAGGAGATAGAACGCACTAGAATTTCCTTCACCCCCTTGGAGGTGATAGGTAGCCAGGTGAATAGTTAAGTAAAACAAATGGTCGGCTCGTAAAAGACCCTGAAGGGGGTCGGCCCCTTCAGCAGGCTGGGCTAACTATACCCCACCTGTTCTTGGCATTTATTGCACCTTCCTTGTACATCAGGCTCTGCCCTAGGTGCCCAGATGGGAGCCCAGACTGGACAGACCATGTCCCTGCTCTCACTGACCTATGTTCCTGGGAGGATAAAGACAGTAACCATCTAATAGATAAATATAGAAGGACAAAAAGGAGCCATGCCCAGAGTCCCTTGGGCCTGCTGGAGTTGTCTGCTTCACGACCCAGGAGAGCCCCTCATCTGGAGCCAGCCCAGGCTGTCCTGCCTGTGAGGCCTCACTTGCTGTGAGGTGGAGGTGGGGGATCCCTCTGCTGAGACAAGCCGGCCTCATCTCCTAGGACAGGTGAAGTTAATTTCTACTAGGAAAAGGAGACAGGAGATTGCTGGGTTCAACATTTTTCAAGCTGTGAAATTGTGTAGCTCTATGAGAACGCACTGGAAGTGCCATCAGCTTAACTCTCCACACACATCCTGGGTGCTTAAGCCCAGGCCAGTTTCTGGCCCTAGAACTGCAGGTCTCTTCATGGGCTACAAATTTTTCCATTCACTGTGGACACAGTCACCTCCATTCTCTGACCATGGGGACATCAGTGTTCCCTGCCTCGCATTCTCAGCATGGCAGTGATCATGCTGTGGAGGCCCTGGTCTGAGACAATAGCCCTAGGCCTGAGCCTGCCATATGGGATATTTTGGGGGCTCAGCTCACTCTCTCCACAGGCTTCTCTTCAGGAGTCAACTCAGGGATAAGCCCTAGGATGTGCTTTTTCCTCTGAATCTCATAGTTTCTCAAGCAGCATACTTAGAGGACAAACACTTGTGTTGACTTCATTATTTTTATTATGAATTTCCAATTATGAAGTGTCTAATATGGGCTGGTCGCAGGCTAAAACTTTCAATGCAATGCTAGACTCCCAAATTTTAGGATGAAGATACTGAGGCTTAAAGAGGTTCCATGATGCCCCAGGGTGGCTGGCCCTAGCCACTGTTGTCCAGCCCTGGCAGCCAGTGACTTTCACAGACCCTCCCACATCTTAGTGCTCGGGGAGGGCTCACCTAGTGTTCTTCTTTCATGCCAGCTTTGATGGGTCCCTGGCCTTGCTGCGGCCACCTGAATCCAAGAAGTCCCATTGGTCCCACCCAGGAAGCAGCCAGCCCCAGTGCTCAATGGCACACAGGAACCACAGAGGCAAAGTGAGTGGATTTAAGCATCTTATTCCAAGGAGCTCTTGGCATTTCCAAACCTCAACATTGTCCTGTTTGCTGTCCTTAACACTCCTATGGGCTCCTGAAGGGAGAAAAAAGTGACAGAAAATACATACACAGGAAAGTGGACACTTTAGAGCAACATTTCAGGACTGGTGCCCATCGTACATGTCCACACCTCCTATCTTCACAAGAAAGGTCTTAACATATGACGCTTCAGGCTGTGCCCTTGGTCTCCCTCTGCAGAGCCATGTCCCCTGAGCTCTTGCTGCCTGGTTTCTTTGCAAGTCCCTTGGAGGCAGGGGCTGCTTTTCACTTGTCTCCGAAGCCCCGGGCTCTAGTTCAGGACCAGAGCACCATGGGTGCTTGCAGGTAAGGGCTAGATGAGGGAATGGGTAGAAGCGAGTCTGCTGGGAGAGAGCAGAAGGGAATTGAAATTCTGGGGTAATACAGTTGGCTTTAGAATCCCTGGCTGCTCAGGTAAAAGGGGGACAGCTAGGTAGTGTGAACTTTGGCTTCTGGCAAGAGAGATTAGCTATGCTCATTGGCAGAGGCAATGTTTTCCCTAGAATTCGCCTCTGGGAGAAATTTATTGCAAAAGCCTTTGAATCAAGGGCATGTTAGGGAACCAGAAAGCCTCACACATCCTGTGAGATGTCCTCACAGGTGAGTGTATCAGCAGACAGAAAAAATGAAACGAAGCCTGCAGCCTTCATCCATTCCCCCCAAGGCATAGTCCCTGTCCCCAGCGCACTTAGAGATAGACAATGTTACCGCCACCCTGACTTTATGGAGGAATGTGTCACTTCTAACGATATGGCTGTGGATGTGCTGGGTGGCCTTGGTGTCTGGGGGTGTCCTACCTTGGGGCTCCTGGGCATGCGCCTGCTCTATCTCCACTGCTCCTTAGTTACTGAGAGACTAGCACTAAACAGACTTGAGCTTTATTTTATTAGCCCATAACACTCTCTGAAACAGTTTCTTCTAAGAAAATGGCTACTATTATGCACAAATAAGCACTAAGTGGGCTTTTTTTTCTTTTTCCTTTCCATTTTCAGAATGAAAACAGTTTTAGCTGTACCCAAAGTGTTACCACTAGCATCTTCATTATAGAAAACTCTGCTCAAAGCAGGTTTTTGAGAAGACGCGACGTTATTTTGGCTATTAGAGCACAGCAAATGGCTGCAAACGGCAGGGGTTTACCAAGGCAACAGAGCAGGCACCGGAGTGGCAAACGAAAACATGTAACATTTGCATTCTCCCCTTTATGGTATGCTGTAAAAAACACGGGAAGAGATGTTTTGCTCACTCTACAGTCAAAGGTTACTAATTAAGCAAAGCATTATTGAACCAGAAATACCTATAAAAGTTGCTCCTTTTTTTTTTTCCAACCTACATCTAAGCATCAACTTATTATAGTGCCTTTCAACAGGCCCCTCTATAATTCAGATCTTTCATTCCGTAACTCACTCAAGGTAACTCTAAGTAATAAAACCTTCTTGGTGCACTTTAAAAAATAGTCAGAATTTAAAGGAAAATTTTCTGCAAAGAAGGTATGATTGAGAAGTGGAGTGGATCAAAGGGAAGACATGTAAATGGGTGTTTGGCTGGAGCCCTTCAATCCTGGCTTCTGGAGGGCTTCTCCACGCTCCTGCCTGGGGTCCCATTCCTGGAGCCTTAAGACCTGGTGTCACTTCCTTCACAGGTGCTCCAGGGGTTTAAGGCACTCCTTCCTCAGTTCTCTTCCAGTACCCTAGCAAACCTCTCTCAAATCATCTCCCTGGTTTCTTTGTGACTAAGGGTTGAATAGCAGATTTCTCATCTGTACTATGTGCCCCTGAGTCCTCCTTGCTAAATTCCGGCCAGACCCAGACACAGAGCAAGAGATGACCACCACTTCTGGAATGAGAGGCTGAAGAGAGAGCAGTAGAGTCTCCCCAGAACAGAGTAAGCCTGGTTTTGTCTTGCATTGTTTTCAAAGAGGATTAGTTGTGAAATGTTCCAGAAGGCTTCATCTGTACATAGTACCAGCTACAGCCTCTAGGGCCCCACTATTGGAGTTTCGGAGAACGGGCTTCATGGGTATCTCAGGAGCCTGCCTGGACAAAGGAGCCCACAGACACACTGTTGACATGAGAAGGAACTAGGGTGAACTAGATCAGGCTTCTCAGAGGATAAGGGAACACAGAATGGTCGGACAGATGAAGCTGGGGACAGCCACAGGCTGCCCTGAAGGCTTGGTAGTTTTCTCAGAGGAAATTAGTTCGTGAAGTACTTCAAGCACTACAGACAGCAGAACTCTGTATATCTTACAGAAATAAACTTAGCACAGTGTACTCATTTCTCGGCAACCCTTCACGGCAGGTATTCCTATTTATGTTTCCCAGCTAAATAACATAAGCTGAGCGACTTGCCTAAAGCCACACAGCTAGAAAGCGGCAGAGCTGGGCTTCAGGCCCAGTCTTCCTGACCCTGAAGCCTGTGCTGTTTGTTTTCACATCACCACCAACTTCCTTTTGAGCATCACATGTTGGTGGTGTGTTTTCTGGGGGATGAGTCAAAAGATTATCTAGGGAATGTGAGGAATGCCTAGGAGGTGGCATGAGGAGTGGGGCAGGATGGAGTTCCTTAAATGAGTGCAAGGCCAGAGTCCTGGTGCTGAGAATGAGAAGAGGGGCTGCAAAATTGCCCTCTCCCTGGATGGAGCACAGGTGTCAGGTGGCAATGCGGGTGGGTCAGAATATATTCTGCTTGAGTCTGTGGAAGAGGGAATACTGGCCTTTCTCTACACTGACCTCGCAGGGAAGTGTCTTTGAAGCTGTTTAAAGGGATGCCCATCCGTTCACTGTTAAAGGTACACTCTCCTATAATAGGTGAGGAGGGACAGGTCTCAAATAAAAATAGGATTAGTTTGGCCAACAAATGGCTAGTCTTTCTAAACTCCGCCATGTCAGATCATGAGATTGCCTTGGGATAATTTAGTACATCATTGAAATCCAAATCAGCTGTTCAACAACAACAAAAAATGAATTAGTATAACATAAAATCAGGGTAGCAGTCTACTGGTGCTTTCAGTCCAGATGTTTGAAGAGAGAAGCCACCTCTTTCATGTGGTACAAAGAACCAATAAAAACAACCATGTCACAGGCATGCTTGCTGCACTTGCCATTCATAGACTTGCAAAGTTAATTTTATATATCTCAGAAAGAATACCTCTAATGGGATTCTAGTTCTGGCAATCTGGCAGACTAAATAATCTAAAAAGCCAGAGAAATGCTGGATAGAGTATAACAGGTATCTGTGTAATGCAGAGTCAAGTGCTTGAGGGGCCAAGGTGAGTATCTAGGAGTCACACGTAAGTGGGCAGTGACCTTGCTGGTACCCTGGGGGGACTGCTTATAGTAACTAAGGTAGTGGGGTTTAGTGTCATAGAAGTAGGACCCAGGGCATGCACCCAGTGGAGACTGGAGGATCTAAACTCCCTCATAGTCTCCAAATCAGATTGAAACGAAGAAGGCTTTCGCCTCAGTGAAAGGGGCACTAGCACACACCCAGGTATGAGCCAAGAGGTCAACTCGCTTCCCTCATTCAGCCTGAGCTCTGGGTCAGAGCAGGGAGAGGAAAGAAAAAAACACCTCTTTGAAAAATTCACAATCCCAGGCCTGCCCTATTTTTGGTTTGGGATGCTTAGAGAAAGAAAATATTAAACATGATTATAAAGTACCTGGCAGAGATTTAAATATTAGCATGTCAAAGTGATTAAGGACAGAGACTTAAAAATAAATGTACAAAAATAATTTAAAAGGCACAGAATGACATAAAAGAATAAATTGAAAGAATGAGCATAGAATAGACCACTACTTCTAAAAAGAAGAGTGGCAGATTTGAAGATGTTAACTAATAGAGCTGTTCACAATGAAAGAATGTGCCACTGAAATTCAAAACTCAATGAATAGACTAAAAAAGCTAATTAAACGCAGGTCAACAGAGAATTAATTTACTGGAAGCTAGATCTGAAGAAATTACTTAGAAATGAAAATATGAAGCAGATGCTAAGGGACTTGGAGGATAGAATGCGACTGTGTTCCCATATCTAATTTGAATTCCAGAAGGAAAGAAAAGACAGAAGAGAAGAGAGGCTATATTGAAAATAATCATCACGGAGAATTTTCTAGGAGACATAAATTCTCAGATTCAAAATGTTCAATAAATCCTGAAGCAGGATTTAAAAAGGACCCTCCACCTGAAGTGTAGTAAAATTCCAGAACACAAAAGATAAGAGATCTTAAAACACTAGATTATCTACAAAAAAATAAAAACTAGTCAGGAAACAAGCTTCAAATTAACAATAGAAACAAAAAGAAAATGTGGCATTATCTTTAAACCTTTAAGACATAACTACTATAATTAGAATATTAAATAATCATATATAGAGAATGGCTTTGAAGTAAAGATATTCCCAGAGCATCTGGTGCTGACCACAAGGAAACTTACCATTCACAAACCTGCACCAAGAGAACAACTAAAGGAAACACTGAAGGAAAAGGAATTGAACCAGGTAGGAATGCAGGAAACAATGACGATCAAAGAAAATGGCAAGCATGTGGTATAATCTAAGCAAGCATTCACTGTGAGACTAGATGCCAATAATGATCACTGCCTTTGGGGGATACAGAAAAACAAAGTAGAACCTACATTGCTGGTGGGAATGCAAACTAATACATTCCTTTTGGAAGAATGTTTGGAGAATACTTAGAGATCTAAAAATAGACCTGCCATTCGATCCTATAATTCCTTTACTAGGTATATATTCAGAAGACCAAAAATCACATCATAATAAATATATTTGTACCAGAATGTTTATTGCAGCCCAATACATAATTGCTAAGTCGTGGAAGAAGCCCAAGTGCCCATCAACCCATGAATGGATTAATAAATTGTGGTACATGTATACCATGGAATACTATGCAGCCTTAAAGAAAGATGGAGACTTTACCTCTTTCATGTTTACATGGATGGA
>CAUYRH010123429.1:0-37167 GCA_963574655.1 Perodicticus potto
TCAAGCTGTCACCCTGGATAGAGTGCTGTGGCATCACAGCTCACAGCAACCTCCAATTCCTGGGCTCAAGCGATTCTCCTGCCTCCGCCTCCCAAGTAGCTGGGACTACAGGCGCCCGCCACAACACCCGGCCATTTTTTGTTTGCAGCCGTCGTTGTTTGGCGGGCCCGGGCTGGATTCGAACTCGCCAGCTCAGGTATACGTGGCTGGCGCCTTAGCCCGTTGAGCCACAGGCACCGAGCCGACAAATGTATATTCATATTCCTCCCTTCCAAGTGCTAACCAGGCCTAACCTGCTTAGCTTTTAAGTTCAGGGCGATATGGCTGTCGACAACATCCACCATCACAATTAGGATACAAGGCATTTCTGGCTGGGTACAATGGCTCACACACACAGATAATCCCAGCACTTTGAGAGGCTGAGGGCAGGAAGGGGGATTGATTGAGGCCAGGAGTTCCAGACAGCCTGGACAACATGAGGAGATTCCCTGAAAAAAATTTAAATACTAGGGCGGTGCCTGTGGCTCAAAGGAGTAGGGCACAAGCCCCATATACCGGAGGTGGCGGGTTCAAACCCAGCCCCGGCCAAATACTGCAAAAAAAAAAAACACAAAAAATTTAAATACTAGCCAGGTATGGAACTCAGGAGCTTGAGGTTATAGTGAGCTATAATTTGACCACTGCATTCCAGCCTGGACAACAGAGAGACACTGTCTCTAAAAAAAATTAAAAGTAAGTAAAATAAAAACATGGGTCGTGAGTGGTGGCTCATGCCTGTAATCCCAGCACTTGGGAGGCCGAGGCAGGTGGATTGCCTAAGTTGGCTGGGCGCCTGTAGCACACCAGCCACATACACCGAGGCCGGCAGGCTTGAACCTGGCCCAGGCCAGCTAAACAACAATGACAACTACAATAAAAAAATAGCTGTGCCCACTGTGGTGGGTGCCTAAACTCCCAGCTACTTGGGAGGCCGAGGCCAAGAGAATAGAGAATTGCTTGAACCCAAGAGTTTGAGGTTGCTGTGAGCTATAGTGCCAAAGCACTCTACTAAGAGCGACAAAGAGAGACTGTCTCAAAAAAAAAAAAAGTAATTTATTTATTTATTTTGAGACAGAGTCTCAAGCTATTGCCCTGTTTAGAGTGCCATGATGTCATAGCTCAAAGCAACCTCCAACCCTTGGGCTCAAGTGATCCTTTTGCCTCGCTTTTTTTTTTTTCTTTTTCTTTTTCTTTTTTTGATTTTAGTAGAGACAGAGTCTTGCTTTTGTTCAGGCTGGTCTTGAACTTCTGAGCTCAAGTAATCCACCCACCTCAGCCTCCCAGAGTGCTAGGATTACAGGTGTGAACCACAGTGCCTGGCCAAAAAGAGTTCTCTTTTTTCTTTGTCTTTCTTTCTTTCTTTTTTTTTTTTTTGTTGAGACAGTTTCTCTCTGTTGCCCAGGCTAGAGTGCAGTGGCATTATCACAGCTCATTGAAACCTCAAACTCCTAGGCTCAAGCCATCCTCCTATCTCAGCTTCCTGAGTATTTGGGAGTACAAGTGCTTGTCACCCTAAGAGGTCTCACTCTTCCTCAGGCTGGTCTCCAACTCCTGAGCTCAAGTGATCCTCGCATTACCTCAACCTCCCACAGTGCTAGGATTACAGTTGTGAACCACCACATCAGGCCCAAAACATTCTTAGGTGCTTCTCCAACCACTGGTCCCCGATAAACATGGATCTGATTTCTACTACCATGAGATACTTTTACCTATTCTAGAACTTCATATGGAATCACAGTATACACGCTTTAGCAGCTGGCAAGTATCAATAGTTCCTTTTTTATTGCTATAATTATTATTCCATTGTATCAATTTGTTTATTCTGCTGGGCACATTAAGAAGAAAGCTGCTATGAACATTAGAGTACATACCCTTTTTCAGAAACAATTGTTAATGTCTCTTTGGTAAATACCTACAAGTGGAATTGTTGAGTGGTTTGTTAAGTGTTTGTTTAACTCTATAAGAAACTGAGGAACTCGTTTTCACGCTAGTTGTGTCACTTTTACATCCCCCCTTACATTCCTCAGGACTTAGATTTGTGTTCTTTTGGATAAGACTGTATCGTCACTGGACTCGAGGTGGTCCCAATACAGTCCTGATGAGTATAAAAAGATAAACCTGTAAAAGTTCTTTTAGCTGGAGGAAAGGAAGCACAATTTATGGTTGACCTTGTCTTCTTCCCCCGCAGTGATGAATTTGCAGAACCTGTGCCAAGTACAGCTTTTTGGATCCAGAAGGATTGCTTTCAGGGAGACAGTGGCTAAGGTCTGCCAGGCAATTAACCTTGATCTGACCAGATCCCACTTCTGCCCTGCATAGTCTCCCTTGAGATGGTGAAAGGGAAGGGACCTCGGAGTACTCTCTCAATACAGCCCCAAATACAGGATCACGAGGCTAAGGTGACAGAGAGAGGCTCCAGGCAGTGATAATGATTACTTATACAGCTTGACGTTTACAAATATGGGCCATTCAGAGTTTCACAGAGGGTGAAAGGGTCTTTGGAAGATGCTGCTAGATGACTCAAACTTTTCCCCTTTCCCACCCCCAATCTCAAAGCAGTTTTTCTCACCTGTCAGTTCACTCCGGGCTTCGAGGATGGAAGAGAGAGACTCCCAGGCCCCTTGGTCAAACTCAGATGAGGCTATTACAAGGCTGAGCCACCTTCAAGTACAGTTACTGTCTTTTTGGAGCAAGGTTAAAAATGGGTGAAAAGATTAAAATGGGGTTAAAAGGTGGGGCTCCCATTTAGAGTAATAACCCCTCTGCCCAAGGATGGGAAAGAAGGGGTGGAGCTTGCGAGGGGGTCATGAAGGAAAACCCAAAGGTGCGTTGCTTAAAGGGACCTAAGGACAAGGTGACAAGCAGACTGACAAGGCTTCCCTTTCCTCCAAGGAGAAGCTGCACATGCGGGGCTGGTGGAGGCAGAGACCTGCCTAGGGGAAACCGAGTGCCTCTGATGCTCCAATCTCAGCCTGGAGGGCCAATACCAGAAGCAGATCTGACAGCAAAAGCCGCTTTCACCCTTCCTGGGCTCTAGGCGCACTAGACCAGACTACATTTCCCCGCCTCCCCCTGCGGATAGGTGTGGCCAATGATCTGTAAGCAGACCGGTCATGTGGCAGCGCCCGCGCACTTTCCCGAGACCACGGGCCTGTGGGCGGGGCGGGGGAGGAGCCTGCGCCCGGACGTCTCGGCGGGGCCGCGTCGCGCTTCACTGTCCTTCTGCGAGAAAGAAACGGGCTTCTCCTGTTTAACCCACCGCTTCGTATTTTTATTGTACCAGCCGAACCTAAATAATTATGGAGTCCAAGGAGGAGCTAAGACTGGATGCAGAGGCTGGTCCCAGGTGTTGGTGATACTTAAGAGACGGAGGGGTTCGTGGGGGCCGAAAGGCAGGACGGGGGGGACTCTGGGGAACAGACGGTCCTCCCGCCTAGTTGGAAGGGCCAGGGTCGGGGAGCGGTACAGAAGGACTAGAAGTGACCGAGAGGAACCAACTATGCCCATCCCAGGCGTCTGGCCCATAGCCATCAGAGCTAGGGGCAGTTCTTTTTGCCATTAGCTCTTTCTGGAGTTGTTCCTATCCTGAACTAAGAAGTTCTGATTACTGATCCGAGTTGGCTACGTATGTGCCCACAAGCCCTGGAAGAGCCCCAGAGGGAGCAGCTGAGGCCCGGGACCCACAGAGTTCTTACCATCTTGAGGCAGAGAAGACCAGCACGCTCCCAATCCTCCCACCCCACTTCATTCTTTCTCACCCAGCAGGCATTTACTCCCCACCTCCTGCCTACTGGGAACTGTTCTAGGTGCTAGGGGTAGGACAGTGACTAAAGAGCCAAAAATCCCCTCCTGTACAGCATACATGCTAATGAGCGACATGGATGCTAAACAGGATAAATAAGAAAAATATAAATATATACTGATCAGTGCAAAGGAAATAAAGCTGATAAAGGACAGGGAGTAGTGGGTTACATTTCAGCTAGGCTGGCTAGAGAAGGCCTCATTAAAAGGCAACATTTCAGCAAAGACTTTTAAAAATGATAGCTGGGCACAGGAGACAAAAAATGCAGTCATGTCTTGATTATGTCATTGGAATTAACTTACTGGGTATGAACATGAAATGCCTACATACGCATATCTGTATGTGACTTACTCTGTATGTGACTTACGCAGGCAGTGGCCCCACAATCTGACAGCCAGGGAAAGGTGCCTGGAACAGAGACCTGAGCAGGCCAAGACGGGCCTCTCAGTCCTGCCCAGGCTTCAAGCATGGCCAAGAATGGGTCCTCGGATTGCCAGCTCTGGGCAGCATCAGCAACACCTCCTCCCAAGCTGGACGGTGCTATCTGGGAAGGAGGGTGGGCCCCCTGAGATTTGTAGAGTGTCCTGTGTCTGGCTCTGTGGCATCAGGGACTAGGGACAGTGCAATGTGATCACGGGCTCTCCACATCCCGCCCCACCCTGCCCCACCACCTCTGTTGCTTTCCACTCCCAGCAGGCAAACAGGATCTGATGGGGTTTTTCCAGGCTGGGCTAGTGGCCTGACCCAGCAGGGGCCACAGAGATGGGGTGGAGGTCATTCCTGGACAGGGAAGATGAGGTATGACCCTGAACCCCTGTGGCTAGGGGCAAGAGACAGATAGCAGCTTTGCCAGAAGCAGGCTGAGATCAGAGAGAGGGCAGTCAGAGCGCCCCCCACCCCACATCCTGTTTTCAAAATGTAGGGGTCCAGCACTGTGCTTTTTCCTTTGGATTTTCTCCAGGGTAGCATCCCCCCCACCCAAGCCCTCTCCCCAGGGAGCCTGCACAAGGGTGAGAGGGTTCCCCGGCACGCCTAAGCAGGGGTTCACCTGGAGTTTTTCCAGACTGGGTTGGGCCCCTGAGCCAGCGGGTGGAGGAAAGGCACATTCCCATCCCTTCCTGAAAGCAGGCCTGGGGGGTCCCCTGGGCAGATGGAACACCAAACAGGCCCTCATGGCTGGCAGGGAGAGGAAATGGCACGCTTCCCCCTCAAAGGCATAGGCCTGACCCACTTCCAGTATCTGCACCCACCAGCCCCACACAAGGCCCTGGGGACTGTTGGGCTCTGGGACACCACCTGACAAGCCCAGCCAGGCCAAGTGAAAGACAATTCTGTAGGAGATTCAAGAGCTCAGGCTCTGGAACTCATCGGGCAGGCTTGAGGCTGGGACCTGCTCCCTACTGGCCATGTGTCTGGACAAGTGGCTGAGACCCTCTGAGTCTCAGTTTCCCAGCTATAAATAGTACCTTCCTGCCACTGTGGAAAAGAGAACTAAATTGGGTAATTGGGTTCCATATACAGCCTGCCCCACCAGGGGCCCAGGTGAGAAGAGGTGTACTATGCAGTTGGGCAGACTGCTAGGAAGGCAGAGGGGACAAATAAAACATCCTAACCTGGAAGTGTCCCCTCCCTGGCTTCTCAGATCACTGTCAGTCATCCTATGGGTAAATCCCTTACCCTATGGGACAGCTTCCCCCACCACCTTCGGGCAGTAGGACTCTCAATCCAGAGTCTTCTAAGGAGACTAGAAAAGCAGAAGCTTTTCTACTTTTCATGTTATAAAATAACGTTTGTTATATTAATAGTAAATCTGGGGCTCAGCGCCCATAGCTCAGTGAGTAGGGCGCTGGCCACATACTCCAAACCTGGCAGGTTTGAGCCTGGCCCAGGCCTGCTAAACAGCAATGACAACTGCAACCAAAAAATAACTGGGCATTATGGAGGGCGCCTGTAGTCCCAGCTACTCCGGAGGCTGAGGCAAGAGAATCGCTTAAGCCCAAGAGTTTGAGGTTGCTGTGAGCTGTGACACCATGGCCCTCTACCGAGGGTGACATAGTAAGACTCTGTCTCAAAAAGAAAAAAAGTAAATCTGGGAAATTATAGAAAACTAGGAAAAAACCAAAAACTTATAATTTGACTTCCAAAGCCAGCTACTCTTCATAGTTTAATGTCTTTCTATATGGGATTTCTTCCAGATGTCCTAGAGAACATTTGGTTCTCTGTTAACATGGTTGGGACCTCAACTTTAAGACTCAGAGCTGGAAGGAATATGTGGGGTTTAGCTGGCCCAGCCTCCTCAGTTAACAAGCCAGGAGGTTATGGCCCAAAACTGCTGAATGACTTGTCCAAAGTGAGCAGTGGCAGAGTTAGAACCAGAAACTGTTAGATGTTTGCCATTCCTTAAACGCCAGCGGCAAACCTCCCTCTACCCCTGAAGACCGTCTCTGAGGTGACATAGTTAATAGCAGATCTAGGCCCCCAGTTTGGAGGAGTCTGGCAGGGAAGGGCTGCCCTGGACCCTTGGTTCCCTTGATAAAGGATGTGCTGTGGTTAACCCCATCCCCCACTTCTAGATGGAGACTTAGCTATGTGGGGGGACAAGGAGAGGGCTGGAAAGGGAGGACTGGCAGAGCCCAGCAAGGGGCATGGCCCTGAGTCTGTTCCCAAGGGTGGAGCTAGCCAGCAGGGTCTCCCTGTCCCTTTAAGAGAAGGGGGAGAGCTAGCCCCTCTCCGCCATCCTGTCCTGTCATCCATCCCAGCCAAATCCGAAAGGGAAAATGAAAGAGGGAGCAGGAGAAGCAGGTCCCAGCCACCTCTCAAGGTCCCTTGCTCAGGTCTGAAGTCTCAACCCCCAGCCCCAGGGTGAGTGAAGTTGGGTGAGGGTTTGGGGGCACAAGAAGCCTGCGAGACTTGGGTGAGAAGGCAAGGGGGGTTCTCAGGAGATTCAGGTGCTGGAAGCAGAGGACAGCAGGGAGGGGAGGGAAGGCCTGGGATGAATTCCCACCACACTGGGATAGCAGTGCAGGGACACCTCTGGCAAAGGGCCCTGTGAGATTATGGAAGTGGGGGGCTACTTTGTGTCAGCCCTGCAACCTGAGAGGAGTTCACTGCAGTAAAAATGGCAGAGAAGTGGTGGGCTGAGAAAGGAGTGGTCCCCCTGCGTCTGCTACCCCCACCTCTCCCAGGCCACACTGGAGTCAGGTAGGAGGCCCCACTCTAACCATGGCAAGCGTCCTTGCCAGTGAGGGCCCTGATGAGTCTGCTCCACCAGGCAGGTTAGGGCCTGCCTCTGCTGATCCATCAGGTCCTTTCCAGAACCTGGATTCTGGAGGAGCACAGGGTCTAACTGGGCAGGCCGGGGGACGTGTGGCTAAGTGGTCAGGATGGGGCTCCTCCCCAGCATCAGCGACCCAAATGTTAGGCAATCCACAGTTGAGGATCACCTGCTGCCTTCTGAAGTTAGAGACGGTCTAACTGACCCCGTCCTGATAGATGTGGACGGAGGTGGGGGGTCCCTGAACTGCCCCAGCCTCTGACCCTGCCCTGTGTCCCCAGCGCCATGGGGGAGTGGGCGTTCCTGGGCTCGCTGCTGGACGCTGTGCAGCTGCAGTCGCCGCTCGTGGGCCGCCTCTGGCTGGTGGTCATGCTGATCTTCCGCATCCTGGTGCTGGCCACCGTGGGCGGCGCCGTGTTTGAGGACGAACAGGAGGAGTTCGTGTGCAACACGCTGCAGCCGGGCTGCCGCCAGACTTGCTACGACCGCGCCTTCCCGGTCTCGCACTACCGCTTCTGGCTCTTCCACATCCTGCTGCTCTCGGCGCCCCCTGTGCTGTTTGTCATCTACTCTGTGCACCAGGCCAGCAAGGAGGCGGGCGGCGCGGAGGCGGTGTGCGGCCGCGGGCGGCCCGAGGGCCCCTGCGCATCCTGCGCTCTGCGCGCTCGCCGCGCGCGGCGCTGCTACCTGCTGAGCGTGGCGCTGCGCTTAGGGGCCGAGCTGGCCTTCCTGGGCGGCCAGGCGCTGCTCTACGGCTTCCGCGTGGCCCCGCATTTCGCGTGCACCGGCCCGCCCTGCCCGCACACCGTTGACTGCTTCGTGAGCCGGCCCACGGAGAAGACCGTCTTCGTGGTCTTCTACTTCGCCGTGGGGCTGCTGTCGGCGCTGCTCAGCGTGGCCGAGCTTGGCCACCTGGTCTGGAAGAGCCGCCCGCGCGCGGGGGAGCGCGACAATCGCTGCAGCCGCGCGCACGAGGAAGCGCAGAAGCTGCTCCCGCCGCCGCCGCCGCCTCCACCCCTGCCCTCCCGGCGCCCGGGGCAGGACCCCTACGCCCCGCCCGCCTATGCGCATCGGGCGCCCGCTGGCGACGGCGAGGGCGGCAGCGGCCGCAGCAAGGCGTCACTGGCTACTGGCCGCCAGGATCTGGCCATCTAGCGGCGGGCACTGCCTCGGGCGGACGGTGAGGTCCGAGGCGGCACCCACCAGCAGCAAGAAGTGACTTCCGTGAGAGCTGTGGCTGAACTTGTCCGAGCTGGAGACTGCAGTGGGGATAGCCCGAAGGTCGCAGCTGCCTGAGCTCCCTCCCACGTGTCGGGCTGAGCAGCTGGGCCTTGCTGCGCTGGGAGCGGAGAATGAACTCGGGTCCTCGATGCCACCATCCAGGTGGAAAAGAAGGAGGCTGGGGCCTCAGTGGACAGGACGTGGGCTGAGCAGAGTGGGAGGTGGAAGGCAGGCAGCAGGTCACCTGGTGGTTTGACTGGACAATAACAACGGTGATTCCAGCATTCCCAGGCGCTCTCCTGGGAGAGAGGAGTGGCCTCCGGGAACAGGGCTCTCTGTGGGTGCACCGCGAGCTGTGTGTGCACGTGTAGACCCCGTGTGAGCCCTTGGTGTGTGTGTGCATGTGTGATGCGCATGGTGCCTGCTTGCACACGGACACATGTAAGTCCTAGGTGAGTGTGTGTGTGCACTGACACGTGTATGTCCTGTGTGAATTCTGTGAGTGCACTGCATTGTACACGTGTGCACGTGTCCCTCCTGCACCACCTCCCTATGTGTGCTCGTGTCACCTCTGTGTGTGCCACCTGTACACGTGCACCTCCTGTGAGTTCTCTGTCCGTGCAAGGGACAGCCCATGTGAGCCCCAAGTGTGTGTGTTCTGTGACTTGCACTGTGGTGGTGGCCAAGATCCAATGGCAGCAGCAGCCACAATGGCTCCGTCCCTACTGCCTAAACCCAGCTCACCTGCAAGGGCCCAGGGAGTCTCCTTTCTTGAGAGCCCACCCAGGAAGGGAGGGGCGCACCCGTTCCCAGGGCAGGCCTCAGTCCCTAGGGCTGTGAGTGCATCCACACTGTCCACCTTTTGGCCCTGCAGGGAGGCCGGGGTGGGTGTGGGGCCAGAGGGCAGCACGGACAGGCCTCTCACATCTTCACCCTCCCCACCACGCTGCTGCTTCCCCAGTCTAATTAAGAAAACTTACCCCAAAACAAACTATTTCCCACCAGCCAGCCCCTTATTCCCACCAGTCATTCAGAGAGCTGTCTACAGGGCTGCCTCACACCTCCTCCCTGCCCATCTGTTCTCCTGCCTCACCGCCCCAGTGTTCTGCTCTCCACAAGACCACCCCAGACCTGAGTGACATATCCAGGGGCCGCCATCTCACTGCACCTTGGGGATCTCATCAGACCCTGCTGAGGTGGCCAGACCTGTGACTGCCCGAGTGGGTGTCCCTGTAGTTTCCTCTCTCCTCTCTCCCTGTGCGCCTTTCCTCCACGTCCTTCCCCTGCCCTGCACACTGGTTGGGAGGACTTTCTCAACAGCCCCCCTACTTAAGCCCTTGCAGGCTCCCCTGCCCTCAGGGTAAGTCCAGCCCCTTCATGAACCTTCTTAAGCCTTCAGCCCCAGCACACCTGGCTACCCTCTGGTCTCCGGGCTCCTAACCATATTGAATTTTCTGTTCTTACAAAGCACCATGCTCATTTTGCTTTCAAGTGTTTGAACATGCCGTTCCTTTCCCCAGAGCAGCCACCTTCTCTCTGCAGCCTCTTTCTCCCCTAGCTAACACCTACCACCTTTTTGCTCTCACATGGAAAGAAAACAGATGCCTTCAGGGAGAGGCGATCCATGGTGGCCACCACCCCGAATCAGAGCTAAAGGTCCCCGGGTGCAATGCTTCCCCAGGAAAAGCACCTCTCCTGCAGAATGGCATCCCCCTCCCCATCCATGGCACACAATGGGTGCTTAGTGAATAGACATTGAATGAAAAAACTGAAGGAAGGTGTCCCCAGGCCCATGCCATCCCTACACCTGAGCATTTATCCATGCTGACAGTAGGCACCATTATCTCTCTGATGACAAGTCAGTGTCCACAGCCTGGACCCCGCCATACACACTCAGACCTCAGCATGTCTGGCGGTTTTCCAGGTATATTAATTCGACAAGTATTTACTGAGCACTCGCTGTGTGTCAGGCGGTGTTTGAGATCAGCAGCATCTGATAGAGACAGCATGTGAGCCACATAAGAAATTTGAAGATTTTTATTAGCCACATTAAAAAAGTAAAAGGAGGGCAGCCCCTGTGGCTCAATGAGTAGGGCGCCAGCCCCATATACCAACAGTAGGGGGTTCGAACCCAGCCCCGGCCAAACTGCAACAACAAAATAGCCGGGCGTTGTGGCGGACGCCTGTAGTCCCAGCTGCTTGGGAAGCTGAGGCAAGAGAATCACCTACCCAAGAGCTGGAGGTTGCTGTGAGCTGTGATGCCACGGCACTCTACCGAGGGCAACAAAGTAAGACTCTGTCTCTACCAAAAAAAAAAAAAAAAGTAAAAGAAGACAAGTGAAATTATCATTATTTTTTTTTTGCAGTTTTTGGCCAGGGCCGGGTTTGAACCCGCCACCTAGGGTATATGGGGCCGGCGCCCTACTCCTTGAGCCACAGGCACTGCCCACAAGTGAAATTATTCTTAGCAATATATTTTCTTTAACCCAGCATATATAAAATAGGGTCATTTCATAGCATCATTGATATTAAAAAGCATTAAGGAGATACTTTACATTCTTTTTTTCATACCAAGTCTTCCAAGTCTGGTGTGTGATTTACACTTTGAGCATCTCAGTTTGGACTAGCCAGTTTGGCTGTGTATAGATGGAGCTGACGCACGTGGCGATCCACGCTAGAGAACAGCACCTGCCCTCGTGGAGCTTACAAGCTGGTGGGAAGGCAATAGGCAGACACAGAACATACGTCAGGCAGCAGTAAGAGTAAGAGGGCAGAGAATGCCATTCCTGAATAGGTGACACTTAAATGGGATATAGCAAGGGGGTGAGCATGAAGCTTACCTACAAGAAGAGCATTCAGGTGGAGGGAATGTCAAGTGCAAAGACCCCGAGGGAGAAAGGCAATAGGGGTCAGGGATGGGAGGTCAGCAAGGAGATTGGTGTGACTGGAGTGGAGCAAGTGACAAGGAGACAGCACCTCAAACGCAACCCCAACATTCTTAGTCCCTCAGCTCAGTTACTGGCACTTCTGTACACCCAGTCCCCCTTCACCCAGCTGTGGCCCAGCCTGTCCTCTGCCCACCTTTCGAATCTCATCACTCACTGGTCCTCCCATTTTACCACCTAATCAGCCCTCCCCCGGCCTTGTCCACTCTTCCGTCTCCTTCAGAGACTACCCCAGCCCATCACCCATGACCTGCATTGCTCCCCCAACCCTACCCCGGCCTCCTCCAAGTCCAACTTGCTGGCTTAAAACTCCTCACTCCTTTGGCCTCAAAAACTGGCTTTGTCCTGAGCCTCACCTCTTATACCACTCCAATCAAAAATGGCAAAACACCAAGCTGTTGACAATTTCTGATCATGCAAAGATATTTATTACCTCGGCAACACACCTCTTTCCCTTAGAAATTTAGCTGAGAGGGGCCACCTCTTTCAGGAAGGCTTCTGAGCCTGCCCTGGGCCTGGGTAAATACCTCTGCCTGCATCCCTGTAGGCCTGTGCAAGACTCACTGCCCTCCCCAGGTAGCACCCAATCACCAGATTCTGGGCCAGTTTCCCTGTGGAGGATGGGTCCTGGTTATGAGCAGATTCTCAGCAGTGATTCTCAACTGGGGGCAATGACAACTTCAAAGACATTTGGGAATGTCTGGAGCTGTACTTGGCTGGTACAGCTCGAGGGACAGCATGCAGGGGAGGAACATCTAATCGGCAGAGGCTTCTGCTCTAACTGTGCAATACACAAGACAACCCCTCCTAACAAAAGTACCTGGCCCCAAATGTCACTAGGGTGCCAGCCACATATGCTGAGGCTGGCGGGTTCAAACCCAGTCCAGGCCTCCCAAACAATGACAACTTAAAAAAAAAAAAAAACCAAGTGTTGTAGTGGGCGCCTGTAGTCCCAGCTACTCAGGAGGCTGAGGCAAGGGAATCACTTGAGCCCAAGAGTTTGAGGCTGCTGTGAGCTATGATGCCACCATGGCACTCTACCCCAGGGACTCTGTCTCAAAAAAACAAACAAAACAAACAAACAAACAAAAAAAAAAAATGTCAATAGAGCTGAAGTTGAGAAACTCTGCTTTACTGCAATGAACTGTGAACCAAAGAGGGCACCTGACAGCCCAGAGGTTCCCATAGCAAAGGCACTACCCTGAAAGGGCATTTTGTAAATCTGGGGGCCACTGCTTTGGTTGTCACAATGATGGAGGACTCTGTTGGCATTTAGTAAGCAGGGCCACAAATGCCAAGGTATCCCACAACAAAAAATTGTTGCACACTTTAGAATGTCACATTGCGAGTGCTCACAGTGAAAAACTTTGTAATTCCCTGAGCCCAAAACTGGACTCTATTTTACATGTAAAATATTAAGTGTTTGTTTGGCCCAGTTTTATAATACATAAAATATAGTTTGTTTGTTTGTTGTTTTTGAGACAGAGTCTCATTCTGTTGCCCAGGCTGGGGTGCCATGATGTCAGCCTAGCTCACAGCAACCTCAAAAGCCTGAGTTAAAGCGATCCTCCTGCCTCAGCCTCTGGAGTAGCTGGGACTATAGGTGCCTGCCACAACACTGGGCTGATTTTTCTATTTTTAGTAGAGACAGGGTCTCACTCTTGCTTAGGCTGGTTTCCATCTGCTAAGCTTAAGTGATCCTTTCCCCTCCTTGGTCTCCCAGAGTGCTAGGATTACAAAGTGTAAGCCACCGCACCGGGCCACCATATTGATTCTTGAAAGCATGTGTACAGGTGTACGCTATGTTATATTAAATTTCATAATTTCATTTCAAATCCTTAAAGAGAATCACTTGAGCTCAAGAGTTTGAGGTTACTGTGAGCAGGTAAAGGGCCTCTGTCCAGCCTGCTTGCTCTAGCCTGGGTCAAGAAGTTAAGCAAGGAGCTTCTGCCCCCTGATGGCTGAAGTAGAAATGGCAGACCGCCTGGTAGACAAAATGCTTTGCCTCCCTCCTTGCCAAAGGCTCTGCGCCCACGGCCTGGAGACAGAGAGCTGGCCTCCTAAGCTTCCATCTCAATCCTGGGTTCTCATTAAGTTGCCACAAGCCCCTGACCCCATCCCCCATGCTATCTTTCGCTTTTGCTGTGAAGATCGTCTGTCATCACTCCCCAAATTGAATTCCTCTGCCACTCCCCAGATCCTGTGGCTTCCTAAGACTGGGACTATCTCTAGGCAGTGGCTGGATTCCTCCCTCAAATTAGGCGCTCCCTGACATGGATAGTGCAGAATCTGATGCTGAGAGCTTCCCAAGGCCTGTCTCCTTGCTCAGGTCTCAAAAGGTCCCAGCAACCACAGGCAGACCTTGGAAGAGCATGCGCTGGCCAAACCCTTGGCCCCAGTGCTCATACCTGACCAAGGGCGCAGACCTGATGAGGAAGCCCCCAGCCCCATATCCAGACTCTGAGAGGAAGGGGTGGAGGCAGTGAGGCTAGAGGCATGTGTAGAATAAATATAACTTTATTCTTTATCCAGTAGATCTCAGTGGAAAGCCCAACAGTAACAGGTGCACCAGGGGCTCCAGGGAGCTGAGACCCCAACCCCAGGTCAAGGTTAGGGAAAAGCCAGCTCCCCAAGCTGGAGGTGCAAGGGTGAGGGGAGGAGACCCCCTGTAGGCCCGTCCTGCGGGGCAAAAGGGGGTACAGTGTGGGGGAGGTGGGGGAGGGAGAAGTCCAGGGAAATGGGAGGAACTCAGGCCAAGTGCATATTGGCCTGTGTGTGTGTGTGTGTGTGTCAGGGGGACCTTTGGGGGTGCTGGTGGCTGAGGCTGGGGGTGGAGCAGCTCAGAGCCCCTGGGCCAGACCCTTCTCAGCGGGGGCTGGGGGCCTGGATGATGTGGGCCCTGATGAGGAGGCAGCTCTGCCAGGCAGACAAGGTGCAGAAACACACTCCATGCGTTGTGACCATCCCCTCGCTTCGATTCTCCCCTGCCCCTCAAGCAAAGGACTGGAGCCATCCCTCCAGGGGCTGCCTGGGCTGTCCACACCCAGTGGTTAGGAGATGGGGCTGGTTGCTTCTAGCACAAGGGAGGGGTTGGCAGGCCTTGGAAAGTTAGTACTTCACAGTTTTTAAAGAGAAAACTGAAGAGGAAAAGGCTGAGGAGGGTAAGGGGGCACAGGGACACGGAGGGAGAGCAGGAGCCCCTCTGAGCCACTCCCCTCCCCTAGGAAACACCCCCTCCAGCTCTGGATCCAGCTCCCCCCAATACACAGCACAAATTCCTTCAGTATAAATGTGCTTAAAATGAAAATTCTTATTAAAAAAATCAAAACCAAAAAAATTAAAATAAAAACAAAACCAGCAAGAATTAATACCTGGGGGTTGGTACGGCAGGGTATGTACAAGGGGAACCCCCACCCCTAGCCCACCCCTCTGTCACCAACCAAGGCAGGGGGAAGGCTGAGGTTCCCCAGCTGGGGAGCAATGGCTTGTGAGTTCTGGGGAGCCAGGTCCCGGCATATGCTGGTGATGAAGATGTGGCAAGGTGGGCAGAGGGGTATCTTGATGAATGTGAGGCCCCTAGGCCCAACCCTGAGGCCCAGGACCAGGGTCCTCACTCAGTTCACGGCCTTGGCCCCTGATGTCAGCCTAGGCTGTAGGAGCAGGCAGTCCATTGAAGGCCCAGGCCTCAGTCCAGGGAATCACTGCCTCCTTCCTCCCATCCCCCAGGAAAGGTCCCCCTATACTGTCTGGGAGGACAGGTTGGGGCAGAGCTGGCAGGGGTTGCATGGTCGGTAGGAAGGCAAAGAAAAGCCGGGGTGTGGGGCGAGGGCTATGTCCATGTGGCGCAGGTGGTCACGGGGAGTGGGTGGCCGGGCTGCTTCTGTTTGAACTTGGGCTGAGGCTTGGGCTACAGCTGCCTGGAGGTGGAGCCAGGCCACCCCCGTCCCGTCCCCCGCCCCCCGGTTGTCCGCTCAGAGTGTCCAGGCCCTCTGAGTTCTCCAGCATTTCCTGGATGAGTGGTGGCATGGAACCTGGGATCTCCATCTTCAGCGTGATCACCCGCTCAGCCCCTGAAGGAAAGGAGTGGGAAGAGGAAGAGGTCAGCATGCTAGGCTACTCTACCCATCCTAGCAAGCCTGGTTCTAGGAAGGAAAGTTCCTGGGGATGGGAGGGAGGATCAATCCTACCAATACGTCAGCATTTACCATGCACTGAAACTAGGACTTGGTTCTTCGACACAAGCTGGCTCGCTCTCTTTCTTTTCTTTTTTTTTTTTGTAGAGACAGAGTCTCACTGTATGGCCCTAGGTAGAGTGCCGTGGCGTCACACAGCTCACAGCAACCTCCAGCTCCTGGGCTTAGGCGATTCTCTTGCCTCAGCCTCCCAAGTAGCTGGGACTACAGGCACCCACCACAACGCCTGGCTATTTTTCGGTTTTTGCAGTTTGGCCGAGGCTGGGTTTGAACCCGCCACCTCCGGTATATGGGACCGGTGCCCTACTCGATGAGCCACAGGCGCTGCCCTCTTTTTTTTTTTTTTTTTGAGACAGTGTCTCACTCAGTCGTCCTGGATAGAGTGCTCTGTTTTCACAGCTCATAGCAACCTCAAACTCTTAGGCTCAAGCAATCCTCCTGAATCAGCCTCCTAAGTAGCTAGAACTCCAGGCGCCCACCATAACAACCGGCTAGTTTTTCTATTTTTAGTAGAGATACTGTCTTGCTCTTGCTCAGGCTGGTCTCAAACTCTTGAGTTCAAGCAATCTACCCGCCTCAGCCTCCAAGAGTGCTAGGATTATAGGTGTGAGCCACCATGCCCAGCCCCAAGTCGACTCTCTCTTTTTTATTTTTTTTTTTTTTTGAGACAGAGCCTCAAGCTGTCAGCCTGGATAGAGTGCCGTGGCATCACAGCTCAGCACAGCAACCTCTAATTCCTGGGCTCAAGCGAGTCTCCTGCCTCTGCCTCCCAAGTAGCTGGGACTACAGGCACCCGCCACAACACCCGCCATTTTTTGATTGCAGCCGCCATTGTTGTTTGGTGGGCCCAGGCTGGATTTGAACCCGCCAGCTCTGGTGTACGTGGCTGGCGCCTTAGCCCGTTGAGCCACAGGCGCCGAGCCAGCCAAGCCGACTCTCTTAAATCTTCAAGTCCAAGGGCTTGTGGCAATGGGGCAAGTTCTGAACTCAGGCTGCAGGGTCAGATTGCCTGCCTGGATTTGAACTGGGCCCTTCCTCTCTGCTATGGCTTATCCTACTGATGCCTCTGTGAACATGATTCATTACTCCCACTCTCAGACAGGAAACTGAGGCTCAGACCTCTTGAGTGACTTGCTCAAAGACACACACCCATGAGGTATGGTTCCAAAGCCATGGCCTGAACTGTCAGCCCAAGTAAGTAGTATGTTGCCCTGGCAAAGGCGTGGGGCACTGGCTTGGATGTGGGGGGCCTGGCCTGGGCACAGACAGAGGGTCCTGAGCCAGGAGTCAGGGCCTGGCACCCCACCAGTTTGGGAGCCTCACCCTTAGCGCTGATGCTCCGCAGGTCTGTAATCTTCATCAGCATCTTGGGGAACATGTGCGGGCGGCTGGGCCTCCGTTTCCGCACGTAGACCTTTAGCGCCTCCAGCAGCGGTTCTTGTAGCATGTCCACCCTGTCAGGCTGCTCCAAGTCCTGCCGGTCTGAGGAAGCAGAGCCACCTCCTGAACAGCCCCTCCCAAGCTGGGAACACGGTTGCATTCCCAGCCTTGGCCACAAGGAGGCACGCCTGCCCAGGTCACAGCTGAGGGCTGTCAGCTGGGTGCCTCCTCACAGGGCAAGGAACAGCGGTTTATAAGCGGCCAGTGGGGACAGAAGCCCTTAAATGTAGGCAAAGATGAACTGGGGGTGGGCTTTACCCAAACCTCTCCCTAAAAGCCCAGGTAATGGGATGAAACCCCCAAACACAGGCTGTGCTGTCCTCAGGCAGAGGAAGGACTTTCAGGCCTCCCACTCCCACCTGCTACTACTCCGGAAACCAGCCTGACATGGCAGAAATCATAATAAAATAATAGAGGCAACTAACATTTACTGTGCACACTGCCTTAATTCTCCCATCAACCTTAATTCTCCCACCTTAATTCTCCCATCAACTTCACAAGTTAGAGGCCATTGTTGGCCCTATTTTACAGACACAGAGGCTCAGAGAGGTTTAACAACCTGCTCAAGGTTACACAGCTCACCAGAAGTTGAACCTAGGTGGTCTGACCCTCAAGCCCCCACTCAATCCCCTGAACCAGAGCCCAGGCCCCCACTGCTGTTGACCTGTGTGGCTGCAAAACCAGCTGCTACCCTCTGGGCCTTGGTTTCCCCTCTGAGAGCCAGGGCCTGCACCCCCCACCCTGGGCCTGGGCCCAGCCCCAGCCCCAGCCCTGCCCACCTCCACAGATGAGGCAGATGGCACTGAGCAGCCCAGTCTCAGCATCGTCCATCTCCAAGGGCAGCAGCTGGTTGGCGAAGGCAAACACCAGGTCGGTGAGGGGGCCAAAGCCTGCGTTGTGCATCTGGGTCCGGTTCAGGGTCAGCCCATCCGAGAAGGTCATGGTATCCTGCTCGGGCGTGTACCGAGTACAGATCCGCAGGATCTGGGTGCACAGGATGCACGAGTTCAGGGAGCAAGCCCCAGACACCTCGAGCACGCCTGCACCAGCATCCCCCAAGGACCACCTGGCAGGCAGCCAGCAGTGCTGTCTGATAAATTTTCTACAAAGATGGAAAGGTTCTGTCTGCACCATCTAATATGGTAGCCACTGACCACGTGTGGGTATTGAGAACTAGAAATGTGGCTAATGCGATTGAGAAACTGAATTGAGTTTAATTTTAATTAATTTAAATAATCACATGTGGTGAGTGGCTACTGTACTAGATGGTGCAGATCTAGGACACCCTGCCATCTCGAGAAGGACTTAGAAGAGTACTAGAATTTCTAGGAGACAAGGAACACGGCAGACTTTTGAGTATAGTTCTCAGGACAGGGCACACAATAGGAGCTGAAGAAATGAGCTGTAGTGAACCCTGACCCTGCCTCCTGCACCTGGGGGATGGGGATGGGAGGCTGCCCAGCTGGCAGCACACTTACACCTGCCCCCTTACCCACCTTAGCGTTTAATCAGATACATCATACAAGGAAACAACAGCCCGGTCAAATCTCAAGCTCCCCACCCTGCGGTGGCCAAAAGGGAACAGGCAGACTGAGCCTAGTCAGGGATAACAGTCGTTGCTTTGGCAGTTCCTACCCCTTTCCTTACTCCCCATCCCCTACCTCCTGCATCCTGCCTCCAGCTTATTTCACCCTTGGGCTGACCAGCTGCCCTGCAGTCCCCTGAACCCAGCATAGTTTCACAACAGCAGGACTTTCACCTCCTGCTCCTAAGTTAGAGACACCCTCTCACCCACCCTTTCTATAAACCCCTAGGCACCACTTCCTTTGGGACCCAGGCAGTCAATGGCCCTCCTCCCATCTCCAGCCAACATTTATCACAGTTTCACAAACTCTGTTGACTTATCTGTTGTCTCCACTACATGGGAGGGTTTTCAAGAGGGGATGGTCTTATATTCACCTCTGGGTTCCTGACACCCAGCTCAAGAACTAGCCACAAAGGGTCCCAGGTCAATCTTTATTACAGAATAAATGGATACATGGATGAGTGGCTGGATAAAAGTTCACTGGACAGATGGAGAAAGGGTGGATGACCCATGTTCGGGAGAATGAGTGAATCATGCACACCTGGCTGCTGAGTGGCACAGTGGACAGGTAGACAAGTGGACAGATGGACAAGTGGACAGGTGGACATACGGGGAAGGGAAGAGTGGCTATGTGGGCAGTGGACATTTGGACAGGTCAATTCCAGGTGGTCATTTAGGAGGGTGGCTGTGTAGCTGGAAGGACATTCACCAAAGACACAGGGGCAGTGCCCAGGGGGCAGGGTGCAGACCCTCACCAGGATGTCCAGGCAGGCAGCCTTGAGGAGGGTGATCTGGTCAGCAATGGTGAGGGTGGTGAAGCCGGGCAGTTGCTTGGCAAACTCCACAGTCTTAATGATGCACTTAGTGGAGAGTTCACTGAACTTGTCCCAGAGGTCAATGTCCAAAGAAACACGTTGTTCTGAACTGTTGTTCTGGGGGAGGGAGGAGAGTGAGGCCTTCTCCTCCACAGCACCCCTTCTCAGCCTGGCTCTGCCAGCCCCCACAAGCCTGCCCTCTAGCCGGCCTTCACTTCCTGAGAGCTCCTTGGGATGAGGAAGTAGGAGGAGGGAGATGAAGGGAAAGGGAAGGATGCGGAGGCTCCGCCAAGGCTGAGGAGGGAACGCCTGGCAGAAGGGGTGCCTCGGAAGGGGTTTATCCTGGCCCTGTGGCATCGGGCACACCCACCCCCAGCAGGGGGAAGCCGTACCGTAGTGTATTTGCCCAGCTGGCACAGGGCGGGGAAGGTCTCCTGGTGTGCTCTGCGCACCTTCTCGATGAGCTCCCCCACCTCCGGTGTCAGTGTGTAGCTCTCGGAGCACTCGGGCTTGGGCACCTCCTTCTTCTTCTTGTTACGGTCGTTCCTCACAGCTGAGGGAGGCGGGAGAAAGGCAGTTAGTGGGCAGCTGTGGGCAGCACTCTGTCCATCCCCAGCCTGAGCTTTTCCCACCAGAGAGCTGCCAGCTACTAGCTACTGAGATGGTCACCCCAGCTGCTAAGCACATGCTTGTGCGCGAGCATGACACACACACACACACACACACACACAGGGCACAGCCACATGTTCCAGCCCTCCATGCCTACCCAGCCCACACACAAAGTTCTGCCTAGAGGACCCATGACCACAGCTGTGGCCTGGCACACACCCCGGTGGCCAGCTGCAGTGCCGCCCCACGCATCTACACCAGCCCACACTCCAGGTGTGCGACACCCTCCTTTGTGCTCTGCCTCCTGCTCCCACCTCCACTCAGTCATTCAGGCAGCAGTCTCCCTGGGGGTCCCTGGGACTGGCTCTGAGCAGCTCCTTGGGCAGGCAGGGTGCAGGCTCCCCAGCCAGAGAGTGGGGGACCAGGCAGGGAGAATCTCTCGGCCCATTAGCTGGGGAGCTGACAAATCACCAGGGGCGCTGAGCCGCACACACCACTCAGCTTTAAAGAAGCGATGGGGTCGTTACCAGCCGATTATCCCAGACACACAATCATTCACAGGGCCAGTGGTGGCTGCTGCTGACTCGGGAGGAAGAGAGGGTGGGGGAGGGGGCAGGGAAGGGGGTAGCTGGCATAATTTGGAGATCACTCATGTCGATTCTGCAAATTCAATAAAGTGCAGGGGAGAGGAGGGAGAGGGAGAGTGGGGGGATAATTTGGGAAGAGAAAATTGCAGCTGTGACAAGACGTTTATCATTCGGAAGCTTTAATTCTATTGAAATGGCAGCTGCTCAGCTCCAGGGCACAGAGGAGCCAGGGGAGGGGGAGCTGGCGGTGGGAGGGAGCAGGGGTCCCCAACCTGGTCTTTCTGACAGAGAAGGTGGCACTAACAGAGGGGGCAGGAGGAGGTGACAGCCCCTACGCAGCAAAAGGGTTCCAGGCCTGTGGGTCCCAAGTTGCCATCCACTCTGCAGTGGGGACCCATCACTTTCTGGGCTCAGAGTAAGGCACCTTCCAGCCTCCTGCAGCAGGATACTCAGAGCCCTTCCATTCCTTTCTGAGGCTCTTCAAGCATGAGTCAGAACCATCACTCCCCCATGCTCCCTCCCCACAAAGGGCTGGGGGGGGAGGGTCCTGCAGACCCCTCCCCCACCCCATCCCCCAAGCTCAGGCTCCATGGCAACGGCCATGCAGACAAGGAGGCGTCTGTCAGCGTCATTTATCTCTGACATCATCAATCACCGGTCACCACGGCAACACCCATGATTCAACACAAGAGGGTCTCCCTGTCCAGCTTTTCCCTCCCTTCCTTCCTCAGGCCTCAGCTGAGCCCAAACTGGAAACCCCCATTCTTCTGAGATCTGAGAAGTCTCAATTCACTCTTCAACTCCCGGTTCTAGGCTTAACCAGAAAATGGCTCTGGATCCTTGTGCCAGCACCCCAGCTCTCCAACACACATAAATCCCAACCTAGGATCCCAGAACTCAGACCCCTTCCCTAAGACACATAATCAGAAGGGGCTCAGGTATGCCTCTGAGCCCCAGCCCTGAGCCACCCAGGGCCTGGCAGAAAGCCATCCTGGGAGGAGATACACATGCACACATGTGCAAGCTCACATAGCCAGACAAGCATAAACAGGAACGCCTATGTGTGCACCGTACCTGAGCACCGATCCGCACACCACAGACACGGCCAGACAGGTCCCTGCAGCCATACACAAATCATCTTAACTATAAGCCTGCACACCACACGCTCACATGCGTGCACACATCCACCAAGCCCTGCTCCCTGGGCCATGGGAGCACCTCAGGCCCCACAACACTCACACTCCTTGGACATGCCCACTTCAAAGCACTTCTGCAGCCGGCAATACTGGCAGCGATTCCGGGTCACTTTGTTGATGATGCAGTTCTTGTCCCGGTGACACGTGTACACCATGTTCTTCTGGATGCTGCGGCGGAAGAAGCCCTGGGAATAGAGGTGAGGGAGTCAGGTCATCCACACGCACAGTGGTCCCACTCTGTGAGGAGAGGGCCAGGCCAGCTGCTGCCCCCAAGTCTTTACCCAACACCTACCTAAGCAGGCCAGAAAAGATGGAGAGAATGATTCACCTAAAAAGATACCCCTCAGGAGAACCCCAGCACCTGCCTCAAGGCTGCAAGGCTGCACAGTAGACGGGAGTCTTCTCCCACCCCACACCCATATACCTAACTCCTCTGTTCTAGGGAAAAGGACCTCAGGGCTGGTTGTAAGTCAGGAGCAGGAAGGCTTGGAACCTACAGCCTTGAACTCAGAACACAGGAAGAGAAGACAAGCAGGAGGAGGCCAAGAAGACAAACACACAAGCTGGCCAGAGAGATGGAGGTACACACGTATTCTCACACACACTCAGGGGCAAGAAGAAAGACACACATTCAACAACCAGACAGATGTGCACCAACAGATCCCAGAGACAGAGTCAGGCTGGTCAGAGGCTCTTCATACAGGCTAACCAGAGACACAGGCAGGAACAGCCAGACAGGATAGACAGACACATAGTCTGGGGCCTAGTGGTTTGCCCTTGACCTTTGTCCCACACCTGGGATAGCCACTCTAAGCTAAGAGGCAGCCTAGAGCCACAAGTGCAAAAACTGTGCCTCTTCTGAGCCCCAGTCGCTAAAGGAAGAAACCACTACAGAGGCATAAGCCCTTGGGGTGGAGGAGAAGCCAGGCCCAGAGCTGCTGAGAAGGTATAGCTCCGTCTGCACCCTGGAGCCTAACCCAAGGGTGAGGGAATCCAGCCAGACATTGGGGAGCCCACAGTCTGAGCACCTGAAGGGGAGGCCAAGGCAGGGGTGCCTGCTCCTAACTGCCTTCTGCCAGGCTGCCATGGTGAGGTTCAGGCAGGACCGCCAGGGGCAGGCCTCCTGGGTCCCCAGCCAAGAGCCAGCGGCAGCCAGCTCACCATGGCAACCTGGGCAGTGGTAGCAGAGTGGGCGTAGGCCCTGCCAGCTGGAGGATGGGGACAGGGAAAGGAGGTGAGGCAGAAGGGCACCTCTGGTTTGGGAGAGCCCTGCTTATCCATGGGGGAGGTTCTGCTACAAGCATCCCCTCCTCCTCCAAGGTTTCCACATAGAAACAAGAGCAGGAGCATCAGGGACTTCCAGCTACCTCCAACTACATACTCCCAGGAAATGGAAGTGGGGACATCCCATTTGCCCAATCAAGATTGCCCTTCCCAACAACTCCCTCAACTCACCTTGCAACCCTCACAGGCGCTGACCCCATAGTGGTAGCCTGAGGATTTGTCTTGACAGACAAAGCAAGGCTTGTAGATGCGGGGGAGGGGAGGTGGCGAGGGTGGGCTGGGCACTATCTCTTCGGAACTGCTGCTCTGGGTCTCAATGGCTAGAGAAAGAAAAGGGGAAGGGGAAGTTAGAGACCCAGGTCGCCATCCTTAATACTGTGCCCCGCCCTGCCTCATGGTCTCCCCCAGGAGCCTCTCCCAGCCTCCCCATTGCTGGCAGGATTCAAACTGTGAAGCAGTGGTGTCTCAGAAAAGCAGGGACTCCCCAGCCAGACTGGGGAGAAAGAGGCTGCCAATGGAGCCTGAAGCACCCCACCACTCCTCTCTCCAGGACCACCACTTTCAAAGCCAAAAAGACCAGACTACACACCATCAGATCTGTACATATGCCATGACTATACTTGGGGAGTTGGGGGTGGAAGTCAGCCTGATTTTAAAGCCCTGCCCCTTGGAGGCCGGGTCCCATTCTCCCCCAAGTTAAGAAGGAGTTAAGGCTTGAAGAGGAGGGAAGAGGACACAAGCTGGGGGCAGAGGAAACTGGGGTCAACAGGATATTCAAAGCTGGCCACTCCCCCACCACTCTGCTTCCGTTCCCCCTCCTGCTAGCAGCCACAGCCCCTCCCCCACCCAAACAATCCCCTGGCCAAGGACCCAAGGCAGGGTGTGTAAAGAAGAGTCACAAATGTTGGGGTTACAGCAGGCAAGAACTCCCTGGCATAGGCAGGGAAACCCTCTGGACACAAAGAGGAGCATCTCCAGGGCCCCAGAAGCCCATCATTCTGGGCGCCCCTGTCTGGAGTGGGGACAGCATGACAAAGGGGGGTCTGTTCCCATCAATGCTCTGTCTGTCTGGCCTCAACACTATGTCCGGGTTACTATCCCCTCCCCCGTGCTATTCAGTTTCAAGAGGGCAGCCAGGAGGGGTGACCCAGCCACAGGGGCAGCCCCCATTGCCCAAAACCTCCCCAGGGCCTGGTTCCACGCCCATCACCCCAAGGGAACAGGGCTAGGCTGGGTGGGAGCTGTTTGTGCCCAAAGCCTGCACAGCTGGGGGTCCAGGATGCTAGATAAGAACTCTGAGCAAGGCAAGCCCAAATTCCCAAGGAGCCATACAGCATCTTGCCAAGCTCTTCCCACACCTCAGAATCCTACTTCACCCTACCCCATCTCCAGAATGTGAGGTTCTGGCATTTTCCTAACCCAAGCACCTTACAGCTATGGGTCACATGGCCCCCATGTCCAGACAAAGAGGAAGTAAGTGTGGGCACACTGGGGACGGACAGTGTGCTACCACCCTCCTCCTCACCTGTAGGCACACCGAGGCTGCCAGGCGGCTGATGACAGGGAACCAGGCCAACAACCATGGCAGGGCTTTCCTGGTTCCTGGCTCTTAGTAGGACCTAGCACCACTTCCCTGGTCGGCCTAGCTGGCCAGCACTGCTGAGGCCCCATGTCTCCTTCCCTGCCCAGAGATCAGCCTGAAGCAAAGGGACCAGCAATGTCCACACTGCTAACAGTCCAGCAGCCTCTTCACTGACCTCCCCCAAACATGAACTGCCCTGGTCAGACAGAGCATAAGGTGGTTTTTCCCCACCTCATTCTCCCCAGGTCAGACAAGCAAATCAGACAGGCTGAGAAGCCAGAGAACAGCTGCTGGGGGGGTGGGGATTGAGGGGCCTGGGTGAGGCAGGGAGGCAGAGGGGGGCAAGCCAACAAAGGAGCCCTTTGTTTTGCTAACTTTTTCCAAGACGTAAAAGCAGTAACAATAGACAATCCAGACTGGTAAGGGGATGTCAAGGACAAGGGGGTGTGGTAAGGATGGGGGACTATGGCCTAGAATCCGGCTGGGCAGTCCAACAAGCAAAGGAAGAAGGCACTGACCTCTCCTTCCCTCCTATCCACCCTGTGCCCCAGGCCCTGCCTCTCCCAAGGCCCCACCTCTAAACCAGAGTGGAGGGGGAGCATGGACCGAAGGCACTTTGGGTTACAGAGTGGAGTGGAGGACAGGTAGATGGGGCATGGGGAGACACGGTGACACCAGGATAAGGGGCAACAGCTCTAAGGCCAGGGATAGAGTAGAGGGGCAAAGAACCATTGAAATTTGGAACTAAGGCAAAATCTAGAGGGTGTTTATACAACTGAAAGAATGTGCTTTTTAAAATTATATTTTGGCAGGAGAGGAGAGATGACCCGAGGCAAGGGCTACAGTTTGGGCTGGGTGAGGCCTCCTTTCAGCCCACCCCATAGTGCTGGCTGCCTTTCAGGCTATAACAGTCTACTCCCCTACCGCATCCCCACCTGTCACCCAGGTAACTGGCTCTGAGGTTTCCTGCTCTGCCCTTTGAACCCAGAGCTTGAGGCCCAATCCCCACCTCTCCAGGCCTCCAGCCAGGAGCCTAAGGGGCTGAGGTAGAAGGAGCAAAGCAAAGGCTTGGGGGACTCCAGCCTCTACAAGTTAGGACACAGCTGTAACTCCCCACATACAGGTGGAAGGGGAGGGAATGCCCTGGCGCCCCCCCCCCCATTAACTTCTCCCAGAGGCCCCAACCCACAATCTCTCTTCATGCTGCAGGACTCAGGCTAGAAAAGGACCACACCTTCTCAGCTCAAAGTTCCAGTGCCCGCCCGCCCGCCCGGTGGAGGGCTGGAACCTGCCCAGGAAGCCAGGCGTCCCCTCCCACCAATGCTGCCAGGGTGCCCCTCCCTTGCTCCCCCATCCTGGTTGGGCGGGTGCAAAGAGCATTCTGGATTCCCCACACCCCTGAGCCGTTTGCAGGCTCGCACAAGGGGCCGGTTTCCTGGAGGAGATCAGCAGGAAATCAGCCGGGCCCTGAGCCAGGGTTCCCCTCCCAATCCAGCTGGCGCCCGCTCCTCTGCAGCTCCCCTCACAAACCCTAGGGACCGCTGGGGAAGGGGAGCAAGGCCCTCCATGCAGCCCTTCCTCTTCTGAGAAGGTGAAGGTGGCTCTGGGTGTAGGACAGCAGCCTGTAGGTTGTGGAAGAAGGCCCCTAGACCAGCCGGCCTGATAAGCATCTCTTCCCCTCCCCCCACTATGGGCATCCACGTGCTTCACATTCTTGGACGTCTGGGAGCAGGCGGAGGCGTGAGCAGCAGACTGGTGGGGGACAGATGGGGAGCCACATCCTGTGCACCCCTTGTCCTCTACTGCACCAAATAGGGGCTCTGGGAAGGGAGGCAAGGTCCCCAGAGCCCTGCAGGACCTAAGAGACCCCCTCCTCCCACAGCCAACCTGCTCTCTTCCACCTTGGAGGTGAAGGGGGAATGGAGAATTTACCAAGAGGGGGCTAGAAGGCGGGTCCAGTCACCAGAGAACCTCCACACACTAAGGGGTTCTTTCCAAGGTAGTGACATTGGGCCCACATCTTCTAGACATGGTGTAGTCACAACCCTCAGACTCCAGGTCCTTCTGTGCATCAGGGCAATCCCCACATCCCTGTCACTTCCAATCCACAGCCTTGGGTTCTGCATCCACTGACACCCCAACATATACACACCTCCTCAACACCATTTACCAGAACTGGGAGCCCGAGGCCTTTGGGTCTACCCCACCCTAGACTGGGTGGGGAGTAACTCTCCATTTCCCCATGTCCAGTGGTTTGGGGCAAACAGTGCACATGAAATCCACTACCAGTCAGACTCTGATCCTTCTCCCCCTCCAGTTCTGAGCCAAGAAAAGCTGAACTGTCCCCAAGGGCTAAAGAAGAGACAGGACTAGAACCAAGGTCTCAGATTCCAGATTCCCTCCCTCTAGCCCTCTGGAAAAAGTGGGCAAGGCAGTGGCAGGGGTGACCCTGGCAGCCTTGCCTCAGTTAGTCCATGGGGGGGGGCCTTCTTCCAGCACTGGGAGAATGGGAAAGAGGGTCCTGATGTCACCCTCTTAAGTCTCTTTTTTCCCCCAAAGTCAATGGCTGGTTGCTCATACCCTCCCTCCCATGTTTGCAGCCCCACACAGATTCAGTCCCAGAGGTAAAGGTCAGGGGATAGGACAATAGGAAAGGCTAGGGTTGAGGCAGCCCTGGGAAGCAGAGGTGGGCTGTCTGTCCACCTCAGTTCTCTCTGACCAAGAAGTGCTTTGGGTGAGGTAAATCCTTTGCCTTTCAAAATCTTCTCTAATCTGCCAGAGACTCCTAGAGACCCACTCCACTCTTCTCCCTAGTAGGGAGGAGGAAGGCAGCAGGTCAAGAGGATGGGAGAACCTCCAGGTAAGAGCAGAGCCCAGAAGTGAGCCACATAGGCAAAGAAACCCCAGCCATCCAACAATAACTCCTTAGTGCCTGCTCCCGCCCACCCAGTGTACACTGTCTTACAGCTGGGCACCAATACACCCAGGTGTGCACCCTGTGTGCTCACAGCACCTGAGTGCGCACAGAGTCCCTCCCTCCCAGAGGACCCTGAACCCAGGCAGGAGGCAACAAGGAGAAAACGTGAACAGGCTGCTAAGATGCTAGGGTTCTTATCAGCACCCCTCTTAGGAAGGGATGGTCCAGGACCTGGCCCTATTGCCAAGTGAAGGCAGGGTAACAAAAGCACTCAGTGGCAGGGTTGGGAGGGGACATAGTCCTCATTTCCAAAGCAGCCCCAGCCCCACAAAAAACATCATCATTCCCCAGAGAACAAAACATTAGAATTAGGAGGAGAGGAATTCTTCCCACCAGAGCGACTTCTCTCTTCCATTCCTGGGAACAGAAGCCTCAAAGATGCCTGCCAAGTGTCTGGGGCCAGGACAATCCCAAGATGGACCAAGTGCCCCTTCCCATGATATAAGGGTGGGGTGAGGACGGCAGCCAGGTATCTAAGGGAGTTGCCCCTTTCTGCCACATCCCAGTGTCAACACTAAAGAGCACTCCCCTGGCACCCACTCTAGCAACACAAGGGCTGGGGCAGGAGCTGGCACACAGAAGGGGTACCTCTCTCTCGGTCTTTGGCAGGAGTGAGATCTCTGGAGAAGGCCCTTCCTCCTCTGAGAGAAGCCCCAGGACAAGACCTTTACCCCACCCTCCTGCCTGCTGTAAAGCAACTGGATTCCAAGAAGATACACATTGGGAGTGAGAGGCTTGAGCTTCACTTTCCCTGGAAGAAGTGGAAGAAGAAATGAAAGGATGTTTCTTCAAAGAAGGAACCTCAAAGTCCCTCAGCCCTAATACAGCAGATGCACCACCCAGGGTTACTGTAGGGGAGGCCGTGGCAATTGTCCATCAAAGGCACTCAAGTTGCAGGAAGAGACGCAAGGGTTAGAGATAAGACCCCCCCAAGCACGCCCCCGAGCTCGCATCCCGGAGGTAAGAATAGAAGCCTCACTGCCCACCCTGACCCTTACAACAACAGAGGCAAGAGGCCGGTACGTACAGTGGTTTGAGCCATTCCAAAGCGGGGTCCGGAGCGGGGTGGAGTAGGGACCCGGGGCGGGTAGCCCCTTTTCCGGGAGCAAACAGGCCCGGTTCTGATTATAAAAATCCACCACTAGGAAGGGGTTAGGGGTGGGGGTGAGTCCCCCCACTTCCACACTCTCGTACATCTTCCCCCGCGAAGGCAAGAAGTCCAGGCGGGCAAGTCCTGCGCGCTGCCCCCCTCACTCAGCCGGAGGCGCCATCTGAGTGGTGCAGCTGGGGGCAAGGAGAGGTCCCCTCGCTCCGACTGGCAACCAGGGCAGGGGGTTGGTCCCCCTGCCCTAAAGTCCCCGTGTCTAAGTCCGCCAGCCGCTCCGCCAGTCCAGGTGAAAAGCGGGGAAGTTGCGTGTGCTGGGGTGCGGGGTGTCCCTCGGTCTTCCCAAAGAACGACTGGCGGGACCCGAGCACTCAGCGCCTTCACCTCGAGGGGGCTCCAGTCTCGAGTCTCATGGTGTCGAGGCAGAGTCCCGCGGCTCCCCAAGTCCGGAGGCCGGGGGTGGGATCAGAGCAGGGCGGGGAGGGGGGTCGATTAGCACTTCCTTCTCCCCGCCGGGGCTCCCGGGCTTCTCCCGGGCGAGGATTCCGGGTGGGGGTGGGGACCCCGCGGGGCTCCGCCTCCGCCAGGCCCGGGGCAGCCGGCGCCTAGCTGGGTCTCCGGTAGTGAGCGCCGCGGCCCCCACCCCCACCCCTGCGCGCCCCCCTCCCCCGTGGGTCCCAGCCCCCTTTCTCCACCCCGCCCCGTCCAGGCACCGCCCCTGGCTTAACCCATTCCCCGCGGGTTTGGGCGAAATGCTAGGAACCGAGTGGAGTAGGGGAGCCTGCGAAAGGGGAGGAGAAACGAGGAGAAGGAAGGAGAAAGGCACCAGAGAAGGAGCCCGCAGAGTACAGACCCAGGCAGGGTACCAGGAGAGGAGGGGGCTGCGGGCGCAAGCCAGGACGGAAGAGGGGCGGGTGCCTTCCCTCATCCCAGTTCCGGTTCCCAGCCTCCCCCGTGGTTTGGTCAATCCCTACCCGAGAGAAGCCGCGGCGAGGCGGGGAGGGGGGTGGTCCCGGTGTCCTCCCCTTAGCACACACCCCCGCCCAGGCTGGACCTCATTTGCCTAATGCAATGCGGCTGAACTCTCTCTGAACTCGCCTGGCGGCGCCTCACCTCCGGGTGACCCACCCACCGCTGCCCGTGACATCACCCGCTCGCCAGCCAGCCCGTGGGGCTCGCCCGCCGGCCCCATGCCCGACCCGGCTGGGCCAGCTCTCACGGACACGCGGAGAGCGGCCGCAGGAAGCGTAGGGCTGGGGCTCGTGTGGCCAAGTGTTAGCGCCACAAACGCGGCGTGCTAGGTGTCCTGAGTGTGACATTGTGCAGCTTGGGCGCTGTGTCGGAATGAGACACCCGGCTTGTGTCATTGTCTGTGACATCATGTGTGACTCCGGCAGCCGGAACCCGACGCGGCAGCGCTGAAGCTGTTGGCACAACACGCAAGTAGAGGGGGCTCTCCGCCCCACGCTCCGCGTGCTTCCGGTGAGCAAAGCCCCGCCCAGGGTGTCTCCCAGCTGCGGAACCAGGATCGGCCCCTGCTGTGCAGGCCAGCCCTGGAGAGATCAAAGGAGGGGCTGGTGCCTCCCAGCTGACCACTTCATCCTGGAAGCCCTCGGAGTGCCCATTTCATTGGCAGGAAGGCCTAGCTTGGGTAAAGGTCCCTGGAAAGAGAGGATATCCCTGGAGGAGGGGATATACTACCCTGCTCTCCAAAAGGTAGGAATGGAAATTTACATGCATAGGCTCTTTTACTGGGCCTATGCAAAGATACTAGGGTTATAAAAGTTGGTGAAGTCACTCAAGGAACTGAAGGAAGACTAGGAAGGATAGAGCAATAAAAGTCAAGAGGGAAAGGTACACAAGCCCCGGCTGGAGAGGTGGGCTAAGGCCACTCCAGGTAGGCCTCAAAGGCTTTTGGATTTTATCCTAAATGCAAGGAGAAGCCATAAAAACAGACCAAGCAGAGGAGAGGCAAGATCTGATTTACAGAGAAAAAGATCTTTCCAGCAGCAGTGTGAAGAATTATAGGAAGACAAGAAAGACCCGTTGCAGTGGTTCTCAAACTTCCTAATGCCAGGACCCTTTAATACAGTTACTTGGCTCGGCGCCTGTGGCTCAAGTGGCTAAGGTGCCCGCCACATACACCTGAGCTGGAGAGCGCAGCCCAGACAGGCCAAACAATAATGACGGCTGCAACCAAAAACAACAACAACAAAATAGCCGGCGTTGTGGCAGGCGCCTGTCGTCCCAGCTATTTGGGAGGCAGAGGCAGGAGAATTGCTTGAGCCCAGGAGTTGGGGGTTGCTGTGAGCTGTGACGCCATGGCACTCTACCCAGGGCAACAGCTTGAGGTGCCCCGGCCAAAAACCGCCAAAAAAAAATAAATAATAATACAGTTCCTCATGTTGTAGTGACCCCCAACCATAAAATTATTTTTGTTGCTACGTCATAACTGTAATTTGGTTACTGTTATGAATCGTAATATAAATATCTGATATGCAGGATGTATTTTCATTGTTACAAAGGGGTCATGACCCACTGGTTGAAAACTGCTGCTTAGAGCCACTGTAGCTATATGGTGGCTTAGCCTAGAATACTGGCAGTGCTGATGGACAAAGGAAAGTGGATTCACCAGTTTTTTTGTTTTTTGGTTGTTTTTTGTTGAGACAGAGCCTCAAGCTATTGCCCTGGGTAGAGTGCCATGGCATCACAGCTCACAGCAACCTCCAACTCCTGGGCTCAAGCGATTCTCCTGCCTCTGTTTCCCAAGTAGGTGGGACTACGGGCGCCCACCAAAATGCCCAGCTATTCTTTGGTTGCAGCCATCATTGTTGTTTGGCGGGCCCAGGCTGGATTCAAACCCGCCAGCTCAGGTGTATGTGGCTGGCACCTTAGCCACTTGAGCCACAGGCGCTGAGCCTGTTTTTTTGAGACAGTCTCACTTTGTCATCCTTGGTACAGTGCTGTGGCATCACAGTTCACAGCAACCTCAAACTCTTGGGCTCAAGCACTTCTCTTGCCTCAGCCTCCCAAGTAGCTGGGACTACAGGCGCCTGCCACAATGCCTGGCTATTTTTTAAAGACGGGGTCTCGCTCTGGCTCAAGCTGGTTTTGAACTTAGGCGCTCAGGCAATCTATCTGCCTCAGCCTCCCATGTGCTAGGATTACAGGTATGAGCCACCACTCACAGCCTACCAGATTTTTTTTTTCTAAGACACAGGGTCTTGCTGTGTCACCCAAGCTGGAATAGTCACAGCTCACTGTAAACATAGACTTCTCAGCTCAAGCAGTCCTCCCCCTCCCTTTTTTTTTTTTGCAGTTTTTGGCCGGGGCTGGGTTTGAACCCGCCACCTCCGGCATATGGGGCCGGCGCCCTACTCACTGAGCCACACGCGCCACCCCTAAGTCCTTCCCCTTAAGATGTGAGCCGCTATGCCTGGCCTCACCAGGTGTTTTAAAGATAGAATCAATGGGAGGATAGGAAAGAAGGTAGCAAAGAGGACTCTCTGGTGTGCAGCTTACGCAATGGTGAAGTTCCTGAGACTGCAAAGTAGAGAAGTCCACTGGGCTAATGCACAGGAAGGTGTGGGGCTCCAAAGTAAAATCAGGGCTATAGATGGAATGGTCTGGGGCTGGTTTGCAAATCTTGGCAACGGATAGGACCACTGGGGAAGAGGAAGGACAGAGTGTTTCCATGTTTTTGTATCCTTCCTCTCAAATGATGTGGCTCCTAGGCAACATTTATGTTTTAGGTTCTTTGCTCACAGCTTCAAGGTGCTAAGGGACCTGAGAGTCTGTCCCTGCCATCAAAGACCTTGTGGTCAGGAAAAGATCTCCCAAATGATTACAGCTCATGGCAGGAACATCAGAGAAGTAACACCCTGGTAGAGAGATGAGTGTTGTTTATATGTGTGTATGTATGAATTAATTAATGAATATTCACAGGCATTCTAAGAAGGGAGGAAGAATATAGTAAAGAAGGGAGAACATTTGTAAACTTTTCTGGGAAGAGGTAGCATTGAAAATGTTCCTTGAAGGATGGATAGGATTTCTGGAGCTAGAGAGGAGCTGAAGAGGCCTGTTTTAAGCAACAGCAAGGTCAGAGCAGAACCCAGTGTCCTGGGGCAGTGGGAGCAGAGGGAAAAAGGAAAATTCGGACCAGCAGCTGGGGTTGGGAAACCTCCAGTGGCACCTGTCTACAGGCTTGAGGCCCTGTCCTGCTCATCCTTATTCCATTGTGGCTCCTCAGGACTTGTGCTTAGTAACCCTCAGCAGGTGTAGGCTGAACTGGTCCCTACTTATGCCAAACAGGGTACCCTACTGTCTCCAAACCCATTTGGAGGGGATAACAAACAAACAATCATGAGGCGAATGCTAAGTAGACAGTGGGTCCCAGTACAGGGTGGCCTTTCCCCAAGACAATGTGCAGCTTCACCCCACTCCTTCAGGCTTCACAGGGAAAGGTGTCCTTAAGATTTCTGCCCATGGCGGGGCTCTTGGTCTGTGGGCTGGCTGAGATTTCTAGCAACCCAGAAGTCAAATTGGGGAGGGAAAAGCCTCTGTTTCTTGCCTATCTAGGACTGAGTGGCCTCCAGTCTACCCTGAGAGACCAAACTAACTGACTATGGTCCTACTCCATGAAGAGGGTGAGGAGGAAGGTACCACCCCAAAATGATTTACAGAAGGGAACCACTTCCTCTTCCTGCAGACACTACCCCTCAAAGGGCAGTCAGGGCCTGCACTGACACAGCTCCGTGGGCACACAACCTGAGGAGGGACACAATGCCTTGGCCCTAATCTGCCCAAGAAGAGGATAGGCTTCCTTTCCTGGGTCCCCTCCCCGAGTCCATGCATGGATCCTGCCCTGTGAGGGCTTATGCATTGTCTTTGCTGGGAGATAAAAGGTGAGGGGCCATAGATTTTCATTCAAAACCCCAAGTAATAGTCTTTTGGCTGACTTTTAATTTTGGACTGCAGGAAAGGCACTGCTAGGGAGTACCCCTCCCCCTGAGCTGTTCATCCTATTATCCAGGGAAAGAGTGGGAAAAGGGGAGAGAGGGAGGATGCACAGACTGCAAAGGGAAGAAATAGGCAGAGGAAAGGAAGAAGAGAAGTGCACACCCCCTCCTCTCTGTCTCCTGAAGGGCTCACCCAGACCCTTGGGCCATTCCCCAATCTCTAGACACACACAGCAAATGGGGACTAGAAATCTGGAGCCTTTTGGGGCACCCATTCCTGGCTCCTATCGATTGCTTCCAACTTCCCTTCTCCCACCCACAAATTGAAACAAAATAAGAATCAGAACTGTGGCTTTTACACTCTGTTCCTTCAGTGTCAGTCTGAAGATGGGGGAAGGGCACCCACTGAGCTCTGCAAACTTACCATGGGCTGCAGCGGGCAGATTTGGGGGTGGGGATGGGTGTGAACAGATTGTATCCACAGCATCCAGGACAGGATGGAGATCTGGCCCAGGCCTCTTATCTCTCTTTCCTTCCAGTCTCGAGAATCCAAAAACTGAGCGGAGGAGGCATAGCTTGGGGTGGGGCGCCTTCCCTACGCCCTCTACTGGGGGAAGGCTAGAGGTTTTAAGACAAGGTAGGGCCTCTGCGATGGAGGAGGGGGTTCAACATTGGCACTAACCCTCTATTTCCCATCCGCTCCCTACATCCTTGAGCACGCCCCACAAAACCCTCCCAAACCTGCCTATCTGGATGGTGGAAAATAGCCCAGCTTTGCAATCTTATAGGTCCAATTCCGAGGCACCTTAATCTCCCCCAGAACTATTTTCTCTGTAAATGAGGATGTCTCTCTCCCAGGATTGTAGGGTTTAAGATTTGTAAAATGCAGGTTAAAGCCCTTGACACACAGTGAGAGCTCTATAGACATTAGCATCCCATTCTCTCCAGCTCCCACTTACAAAAGAACTAGGTCCCAAAACACCAGGTCATATGTAAGGCAGGGAGCTAAGTGATCAGTCAGTGATCGTGCCAAATTCGCACCCCTCTGAGGTGGATTCTGGTTTAATATCTTTTGTTTTACAGATGATGAAACATGCTCAGAGAGGTCGTCAGGACCTAGAAAGTGACACAAAGTTCCAAGTTTTAACTATGAAGCCTATCCCACTGCCCCCACTTAGACCTCTTTGCTGGTGGAATTCCCAGGGTGAGCAATGAAAAAGGCAGATTAGTTTTCCTCTCCATCCTAGAAGAGTGGTAATAGATGCTTCCCTCCAAGCACAACACAATCTGAAGACAGGGCATATAACTGCTCTGTGCCCTAAGTCATACCCACTCCCAGCCTCAGGAGCCAAGAAGCTGACAACCCTCCCCAGCTCCAGATTTGATTCTCCCAAAACACACTCAACTCTCTAACCCTCTCATCCAATGCACATAAGCCATTAATCCCCTCCCCACATATCCAACCTTGACCTCCCTTACCCCTAAAACACACACAAGCCTGACTCTCCATAATGCACACAGAATCCCAACCTCCAGGGTAAACACCAGTCCTTTTAGACCAAGCCCCAAGGGCTGGCTTGGGGGAGGGGGAATCCCTGTACCATCTCTGGGGTTCCCACCCTGGCTTCCTGGGAGTCTGTAGCAGGATAAATCCCCTTCCCCACAGTGACCTGGAGAGAATTTGTCATCCCACAGGCCACTAGGTCTCTGAAAGGCACACCAATGCCACCTAAGGTGCTGCCTCCCTCCTACCTGGGAGAAGGATGAGGAAATAGGAAAGACCTAACACTTTTCCTTTGGCAGGGAATGGAAGGAGGGAGCCTCATCAGGGAGATTTCCTACAAAAAGGGTGGCAGAGGACCAGAGCATATCATTTGCTCCCTGCAGAAATGGAGAGCCACTAGTTTCTACCTCTTACGAACTGCCTAACTCCTCGGCACCAGCCCCAGGCAGAGTAGGCTAAGCTGCCTCCATCTCTGAGGCCAGACACATCATGATTTCCTACCCACAGCTGAGGTACTCTGGTCATCAGGTACCCCCCCCCACCCCCGCAGGAGAAGGAGGAAGGCCCATGGCCATGCGTCTGGTCCCCGAGAAGAGGAAGGTCAATAAGAAGCTCAGAAACTAGGGGTCCAGATAGAAAGATAAGTTGTTGATGTTTACTGGGAAGGAGGAGGAGCAGAGAAACCCACAGGCTCACAGAGGGAGTGGGCAGGAAGGGGGCATTGCCTAACCTGGGTGGGGACAGCCAAAGAAGGCTACACTTGCCTGAAATGTGGGCACCCCACCCTGAGGGGCGAAGGTCACCAGGATGGGAAGCCCTCCCCACCCACCTCTAAGAAAGAGGAAGAAACTTGCAACATTCAGGGCAGGGCAAAGCATTCACTCAGTCTGGCATAGGATGGGCACAGGATGGGCCCAGGTCCCAGCCCCCATCTCCAACCCTCCGAAGAGTCCAGGCTCTCAGTGAACAGAGTGTCTGGGAGCTCTGTTTCCATCACCTGGGGAAGAACAAGTTGTCCACAGGCACCAGGTTGCAGACTCTCAACTCTCTGCTTAAAAATCCCACTGGCACAGCCAGGTACAGCAGCTCATGCCTGTAATCCTAGCACTTTGGAAGGCCAAGGCAGGTAGATTGCTTAAGCTTGGACTTCAAAGACCAGCTTAAGCAAGAATGAGACCCCATCTCTACTAAAATATAGAGAAACTAGACAGGCGTTAGGGTGGGTGCCTGTAGTCTCAGCCACATAGGAGGCTGAAGCAAGAGGATTGCTTGAACCCAGGAGTTTGAGGTTCCTGTGAGCTATGATGATGCCACTGCATTCTAACCACAGCAACAGAGTGAGACAGTCTCAAAAAACAAAAAAAAAATCCCACTGACAGGGAATACTCTTCCAGCTCCAGTGAATCCCAGTCCTTTCAAATACAGCAAAAATTACAGATACAGGCTCAGCGCCCATAGCTCAGTGAGTAGGGCACCAACCACATACATCGAAGCTGGTAGAGCCCTGCCTGGGCCTGCTAAACAACAATGACAACTGCAACCAAAAAAATAGTGGGGCATTGTGGCAGGCGCCTGTAGTCCCAGCTGCTTGGGAGGCTGAGGCAAGAGAATCGCCTAAGCCCAGGAGTTGGAGTTTGCTATGAGCTGTGACACCATGGCATTCTACCCAAGGTGACAAAGTGAGACTGTCTCAAAAAAAAAAATTACAAATATACCCACTCATTCCCAAGCATCCATGAACCCCAGATACCAGCCTCCTCTCATCATTAGCACAGACTAGAAGACCAGACCAAAATCAGGGTCCCCTTGGCTCGGCACCTGTGGCTCAACGGGCTAAGGCACCAGCCACGTACACCTGAGCTGGCGGGTTTGAATCCAGCCCGGGCGCCAAACAACGACAGCTGCAACCAAAAAATGGCTGGGCGTTGTGGCGGGCGCCTGTAGTCCCAGCTACTTGGGAGGCGGAGGCAGGAGACTCACTTGAGCCCAGGAATTGGAGGTTGCTGTGAGCTGTGATGCCACAGCACTCTATCCAGGGTGACAGCTTGAGG
>CAUYRH010123430.1:0-44194 GCA_963574655.1 Perodicticus potto
TCTTAGAAGGGTACAGGTAAAACTTACTAAATGCAGAATATAAATGTCTTAACACAATAACTAAGAAAATGCCATGAAGGCTATGTTAAACAGTTTGATGAAAATATTTCAGATTGTATATGAAACCAGCACATTGTACCCCATGATTGCACTAATGTACACAGCTATGATTTAATTAAAAAAGAAAAATAATAAAAAATAAAATAAAATAAATGAATTCCCTTTGGGGAGCTCAAGTTTGGCATGTAATTTGTTATATTACTCTCATGAGCTTTCGTACTTAAATTCCTTATAATCTTGATTACTTGTGATCTTTTGCTTCTATTAAAGACCAAGAGAAGTATAGTAAAGCACATTGTTGCGTTTCTTTCCATTTCTCCTTGTATTTTTACTTGGTGTTCTTTATGTGATGTTATCTAGTTATGGGCATGAATTCTATTTTCATGGTATGGTATCCTCAAACTTTTTAAACAGGGGGCCAGTTCACTGTCCCTCAGACCATTGGAGGGCTGGACTATAGTTTAAAAAAAAAACTATGAACAAATTCTTATGCACACTGCACATATCTTATTTTGAAGTAAAAAACAAAACAGGAACAAATGCAATTCACACCATCACATGTGGCCCACGGGCTGTAGTTCGAGGACCCCTGGTAGAGTGTGCCTTTTGAAATAGAAATCACTTCCTCTTTTTAGTGTAACATTTTATATCTTGCAATTTACTTCAATATAAGTATTTGCACTCATCTTTGAGTATTTATGAGTAAGGTTTTATCAATTATGCTTTTAACTTTTCTGAGTAAGTTCAATTCAAATGTATTTTTTAAGAAACAAAATAATATTCCCTTCTTATAGTTATTTCAAAGAGTAAATGAGAAAATGCAATTAAAATCATTGGGGTAGTATTTGGCATATAGAAAATACTCAATTAACACCAACTAATAATAGTATTAAACAGTATGCAGTGAATTTTTAAAAACAAAATGATAATTTAAGACTTGCAGTGAAAGACTGTGGCCTGTTTGCTTTTATGGTTACATGTTTTACATTAATATTAGGCACTTTCTTATTTCATTCTTTCTACTTTTTATATCTGCTTCCTTGTTCCTTCCCTTTAAGTTCACTTTGCTTTCTCAGGCCCTGCATTAAGTACTAGCAATGCTACAGTGAGCACAAGTGGATCTGGTTTGACTTCAAGGGGTTTCCACTCCAGCAGGGCAGACAGATATAAGTCATCACTTAAACAAATGTCTGCATTTACAGCCACAGTAAGGGCTGTGACATGTGTTAGGAGAGTAGAATCACAACTACCACCTTGGAGTCCTATAAACAAAGCACTTTTCAGACATTATGTCCTAGGAGAAAAATTAGAGGAGTATGAGAGATGCTCCTTGGCAGTATAGGATTAAAGGGTGGGTGGCTAATGCCTTCAAAACAAACATAGCTTGTACCAAAGGTCACTGACAACTCACACTGGACTATCTCATCCTAAGAATACAGAAAAGTTTTGCTCACTCATGAAAGTCTATGTTTTCAGAAGAATAAAACAACAGAACATTCCATTTCTTAAGTAAAATAGCCAAGAACCCAGGCTGCAACTTTATTTAGATGAAAAAAATTACTTACTGATTATACGTATTCAATAAATACGGATCACGTGTCTTTTGTTTGCTGCGAGCTGTGGTAAGTGGTGCAGGACCATGAGAAGAGCACGTCCTTTCTATTTCATGGACCAAGTCAACTTGACAGTGAGCCCTGTAACGGTGACTATGGGCAACAAGGGCTTCAGAAATTGGACATTAGGTCGCGGCAAGTGCGGCCTTTTCCAAATATTGCGATGCAGAAAAGCTGTAATGCCTTTCCACATTCAGAACTGTCTGAAGATGAAATGAGCTTTTTTTTTTCTTTTTTTTTTTCTGAGACAGAGCCTCATTCTGTTGCCCTGGGTAGAGTGCTGGGCGTCACAGCTCACAGCAACCTCTAACTCTTGGGCTTAAGCAATTCTTTTGCTTCAGCCTCCCAAGTAGCCGGAACTACAGGCGCTGGCCACAAAGCCTGGTTAATTCCTAAAGACAGTAAACAACTCACCCACCAGTGTGCTTTTCAGATACAAACCAGCCAAACCAGAGCCTGCCCACCAACCACCTACTTTACTGGTCTCTGACACTCCAGTCTGCTATCCACCTGCCCTAATCCTCTGGGGAAGTTTCCAGAGAACTAAGGAGGGACAGCCCTAACCCCAGAGCTGACAAAATTATTGAAACTAGACAATGCTAAAAATCTGCTTACTCTGCTCACCTGTCCCTTCCTGAAGAATCAACAATAAAACCTCTTCCCTGCAGTTGTCTATTCCTGCCCCCTTTCCAACCTGGTACCTTCTCCTGTGGCCCTCCTCTTGGGAACTGTGAGTAATAATTACCTTCTCAATGGCAGTTGCCTCCTTTTCTTTTGGCCTTACTATATCTCAGATTTTCTGTGGTACACTATATTTTAAAACAATTGCCAACTTCTTGCCCCACGCTGAAAGTGATTAGGTTAACGTGAAATATGAACAAAAAAATGTCCATGAATACTTCACATGCTATCCAACCCCACAGATAAGCAAAAAAAGTCCTCACAAAATCAGCATGCATCCCGTTGTATCTAAATACAGACTTGGGCTTTTCCAATGACCTTTTAGACTACTAATCTTATTACGTATTTTTAAAAATAATAAATGTTTGTTTAATGAAGGAATCAACCCACCATTTCTTAATGAGTTTCTAAACTCCTCTCATTTCTTAATCATCATGCATCTGAAACTGCTAAACTCCTCTCATGCCTTACCACTTTGCAAACCCTCAAACAAACTTGAGCAGTAATTACAAAGTGGCACTCTCCTAACACAGGTTAAGGCGCTTCTCACAGTTAATTTTATACATGGTATCTGTTGCTATGGTTACCCGAGTCCTGTCTCTCTCCCACACTAGACAGAAGATTACACAAGGTCAAAGATCAAGTCTATTTTTGCTCAGACCCTCATGACTTTACACAGTGTCTGGCAATAAACATTTGGTGAACAAATGAGTGAAATGATTAATTAATAAGCCAACTAATTATATCTTATCGTCTCTTTTTGACTTAATTTCAAACTTTTTCAGATGATTTCATTTCCGAGTTTTCTTTCAGCTTTGTGACTATAGTTACATTTAATATAGCACTTATTGAAGCAATACATGGTAACTAGTATCTGACTACATTAGTGTTATCAGTGGTACTTCACAGAGCTTGCCTACAGGTGCCAAGTACTCATTTGTTTTATTTTTTTAAAACGAGCAGAATCCCTTTGAGCAAAAACCAATTGCATTTGAAAAGAAATACGATGTTATTTATGGCTCTTATGTCATCACTTATTCAGAAAGGTCAGATTTAATGAAAACTGAGCATTGGTGCCTAAAACCAAAAGCTCTTCTCCGGTTTGACAAATGTCACTATGATCAGGATAATTCCAAAAATTGAATAGAATCGTCAGAAAGTATTTCCTGATTTTTTTTTTTTAATTTCTGTTTCATAGACTGAGATACACTGCGACCTGAGAAAAATAAAATATGTTTTACCATATTGGTGTTATTCTTCCTCAGCATCTCTGTCTTACTTATAAAGACTGAGAAAATGCTGATTGGACAGTTCACTGTGAGAATGTGAAAGTTCTCAACCTGAGTCCCCCTCTCCCAGGCGGGAGGTCCCTCCAGGCTCCATGTATATTGGGGGGCTTGGAGGACTTTTTGAGGGTTGATAACAGGAGTCAAAAGATTTATTTTTAGCTAAAAGCCTTCTCACTCTATTTAGCCTCCATTCATTGTGTTGAAACAATGAAGATCTACTTGTTGCCCACATTTTAGATTTAATCTGTACCCAGAAGCTTGGAACACCTAAAATAAAAGGCTGAATCACAAAGGTAACTGCAGGCGTTGTAGAATGAGTCAGTCTCTCTCTGTCAAAGAATAACGATGTGGCACCCTGACAGCTCCTGAGTGTTAAGGGGATTTTTCCATCATAGTTTGTGTAGTAACTGCTAGTGCCAAGATCCCAAAAAAACTCTCTGTTCTTTCTCAGATGTACAAACCTTCAGACCTCCATTAGAAAATAAATCTGTACTTCAACATTTGTATTCCAAGGCTTGAAAACAAAAGCACACTCACTGTTCCTCAACGCAAGAGATTTGCTCTAAAGGACTCCAGTGGAGATTGCTATTCAAAGAGCCAAGATAAGAACCCACAGCCACACCAGGGGTCCTCGGGGGAGCATTTTACTCCAGACAGCAGGAATCACCTCATCTCTGGTCCCTTGATCCACTCCCACCTCCAGCCCCCACCTCTGTCCCACTGTTTCTACCTGTTCTCATCTCTGGCATCTCACCACTACCTCACCTGACATCTGTCTCCCTCCCCCTGTGACTGTCCCAGGAGCAAACTTTGCATTCCCAGGCCAGCAGGGCTTGAGACCAGAAACCTGCAACTTTTAACTAGCTTCTAACATTTTGAGTTTTCAAAAAAGGAACAGACTTTCTGCAAGTTAAAAAAAGACTTTTGAGGACCAATGGGAAGCAACAGGAGAGGGCTGTGAAGGTCATCCCCAGTGTTGAAGGGGGGGCCTGGTGGAAGGTACCTGGGTTATGCGGCGGGGGAGGGCGATCCACGGCCAGCTTGGTGCCACTTCACAGGTGATGAAGAGTGAGTTCCTGCTCTCTGAGTTACCCAAGATCTGACGTTTAAAAGCGCTGGCTCCTGCTCATCGGACCTCCAGCCTTCTCTGCCCCACACGCAGGTCTGCCTCTCCTTCACCTTCTGCCTTCTGGGGAGTGAGGCGGGGAGGGGCTCACAAGCTCCTCACCAGGAGCAGGTGCCACCGTTTTCTAGAAAGATACCTGAAAATGTAGGAGCAGCTTTGACTGGGTAATGGGCGGAGGCTGGAGAGGTAGGGAGAGCTCAGAAGGAGACGGGAAAATGGGGGAAAGGTGGGATCTCTTAGACTTGTGAAGTCGTTGTGACCAGAATACTGATAGGAATTTGGCCGAGCGGCCGAGAAGGATTTCAGGGGAGACTGAGGATCTAAGCCGCCTGCGGAGCAGCCGCTTCAGAGATTAGTGTAACCGAAGGCCAGCGGGGTGTTCATGGTCAGTTCAGGGGTCCTCAAACTACAGCCCGCGGGCCACATGTGGCGGTGGGAATTGTATTTGTTCCCGTGTTGTTTTTTACTTCAAAATAAGATATGTGCAGTGTGCATAGAAATTTGTTCATAGTTTTTTTTTCTTGTTTAAACTATCGTCCGGCCCTCCAGCGGTCTGAGGGACAGTGAATTGGCCCCCTGTTTAAAAAGTTTGAGGACGCCTGGTCAAGACAGAAAAGAAAAAGTCAACACAATGGGGGAAAGTCCCCGAAGGGATTTTAGAAATCCTCCACCCGTCCCTTAAGAAGAATGGGCAGGGGAAGCCGGAGTGCCTCCGCCCTGCTGCCCAGAGTGCTGCTCCCGGGTCACCAGGGGCTCAGAGGGCCCAGGCCAGCTGGCACTCCGGGCGCCCAGAGCCTCGGCTCTAGGCGGTGGTCAGCTGCAGGTGGGCAGACATGGGAGGGGTGGGGGCTGGGCGGCTTCTGTCTACTCCAGAGGATGCGCGGGAAAGCCAGGCGCCCCGGCAGAAGCTTCCCACGGGGTGTGCGGCCCCCACAGACAGTGCTGAGGGGCACAGCAGGGGTGAAGTCCCCACACAGGGTCCCCACCAGGGCACTGCCTAGGACGGCTGTGGAAAGGGGACCACCGGCCTCCAGACCCCAGAGTGGTGGAGCCACCGGGCTGCACCCTCACCTCGGAAAAGCCTGGGACACCAGACCGCGACGCGGGAGCGGCCCGGTGGGTCGTGCGGCCGCCGGAGGGAGGCGTCCTTCCCGGCCCACCCCTTGCACAGCTGGGCCTGAAACCGCGCGCTGGAGTCGGGGAGACGTTCTAGAGCTTCAAGAGTCTGCGTCTGCTCTGCGCAGCCTGCGGCCCCAGTCTGTTGGCTGATCTCTCCCTTTTGGAATAGAATTTTTTGTTTTTTTTGAGACAGAGCCTCAAGCTGTCACCCTGGATAGAGTGCTGTGGCATCACAGCTCACAGCAGCCTCCAACTCCTGGGCTCAAGCGAGTCTTCTCCACCTCCCAAGTAGCTGGGACTACAGGCGCCCACCACAACACCCGGCCATTTTTTGGTTGCAGCCGCCATTGTTGTTTGGTGGCCCAGGCTGGATTCGAACCCGCCAGCTCAGGTGTACATGGCTGGCGCCTTAGCCTGTTGAGCCACAGGCGCCCAGCCTGAAATAGAAATGTTTACCCAATACCTGCACCACCATTTTATCCGGAAAATAAGTAATTTGTTGTTGATATTACAGGCCCACGGATGACAGGAACTTGCCTTGAGTCTCAAGTGAGACTTTGGTCTTTGAACTTTTGACACTGTAAGAAGGCTTACAGTGGACTCAGTCAAAAAGCCACATTTACAGATGTAGAAGGTTCTATAAATCGAAAGATTTATTTACTCCAAGACTCGCTCGCCATCCCTCACTAACTTCACCTTTATAAAAACCTCTCCTGTTAAAAAACGTTCTTTCTTTCTTGGTGGTCCTCTTAGCTGAATAATTGGCTATTTGTGCTGCAAGCAGCTGGATCTAAGGAAAACCCCCATGTGGCCTCATAACAATTCTCCCCTCCTTTAAGGATTGGTTTCCCCACTTTCTTCCTTTGTAACTTAGAACTAACTGCTTCCCTATTCAAATTTCAGATCTGTCATTGATTCCTATAAAATTAGATGCACTAAAAATAAAAGCGCAGAGGCACATTGGAGCCAAAGCGAAGAAATCCAAGAACTTTGTCTCAATATTGGAGCCTTCTGCTACGTTAATAATGACTGCTTAGAGCACCTTAGAACTGATGTATCTTATTTGGGGGATTATCTCAGCCTCTAGTAGAGGGTGAGAAACCTGTGACCTTAAGGTCACATAGGACCTTCTACATCTGTAAATGTGGCTTTTTGACTGAGTCCAAATTTTACAGAAGAAATTCTTTTATTTTTGGTAATGCATTTTTTGTTCATCTTTTATATTTTTGCTTTATTTTTAAAATGAATGTATTTTAAATACCAAAGGATAAAATAAGTTTTCCAGATTTACTGGCACAATTAGAACATTAGTAAGCTACAAGGGCTAAATCGATGGCTGCTACACTCATGATATAGTTCTAATTCCTCTTCCTGATTGGCACCACTACCACATGAGGCTGGTTGGTGGCAGTTTGGCCCCGGGGAGTGGGGGCAGGGAGCGAATATGTTAGTCTGTTAGCAGCTTTTGACAATGGTGCACTGTGTTTCTGTTTGAAGTGGAATTTGAGAATAGTTACACAGCTTGGACAGTATTGGTTAATTCCATCTGCTAACAGACCATTATGTGGAAGAAGACCAAGAGAACGCTGAAGGAAGAAAACAGATTTTTTAAAAATCAGAATTGGGAATTGCAATATTATCTTGTTTCTGCTAAGGATAAGATGATTTGTTTGCTTTGTGATACTATAATATCAACATTAAAGAAATTCAGTGCTCATCGGCATTAGAACACTCATAAGGACCACAGATATTTCAAATCAGAGGCAGAAGCACAAAAATTTATATTGTAGAAATTAAAAGATAAAAAGGAAAGAATTTTTTCAAGCAGCAACAAAATTTGGAAATGATACCACTGAAGCTACTTATAAAGTAGCTTATATATTTGGGGAGAGGGAAGACGTTCAGTGATGTAAAAATTGTGAAAAAATGCATTGTCCAGGTTATAGGATACCTAGCCTTCAAGAACATTTTAAAGTACACACAACTGCCTCTTTCAAGGAGAAACATAACTCATTGGCAGCATGAATTAGCCTTCAGCTTAACAATGTCATGCCTTACCTCAAAAGGAAAATAAATATTATTCAGTAGTTCTGGATGAATCAGCTGGTACTTCTGAGTTAACACAGGTTTTATGCTTCATTTGGATCATAACAGAAGATTTTCTTTGCTGCAAAGAATTACTCACTCTGGGCACTCTTGTGAACAGACACAGGGAATAGATATCTTCACCAACTATCAAGACAAGTGTTGTGAGGTTGAACTGAATTTGTAGTGAGAGTATGTACAGATGGTTCACCTTTCATGACAGGAAAACATGAAGGGTTTACTGCACAGATTTTTTAAAAAGTATTAACAACTCCATATAGCTTAAGCAATTCTTAGCAATAAAAATAAAGCTGGCGGCATCAGCCTACCAGACTTTAGGCTGTACTACAAGACCATAGTGATCAAAACAGCATGGTACTGGCACAAAATAGAGACATAGACATCTGGAACTGAATGTAAAACTGGTATGAGATGATCTTACAGGCACCTAATCGTTGATAAACCAAACAAGAACATACACTGGGGGAAAGAATCCCTGTTAAATAAATAGTGCTGAGAGAATTGGATATACACATGTAAAAGACTGAAACTGGACCCACACCTCTCTCCACTCACAAAAATTGATTCAAGATGGAAAAAAGATCTAAATTTAAGGCATGAAACACTAAAAATCCTCAAAGAAAGTGTGGGGAAGACACTTGAAGATATCAGCCTTGGGATAGACTTTATGAAGAAGACTTTATTTAAAAAAACAAAAAAAATGGGGCTTAATTAAACTCAATAGCATCTTTACAGCTAAGGAGACAACAACCAAAGCAAATAGACAACCTACACAATAGGAAAGGATATTTGCATATTATGAATCTGACAAAAGCTTGATAACTAGGATCTACAGAGAACTCAAATTAATCGACGTAAAAAGAGACAACAATCCCTTATCACTGGACAAGAGAAATGAATAGAGCCTTCTCTAAAGAAGACAGACAGATGAATGGCTAACAAGCATATGAAAAAAATGCTCATCATCCCTAATTAACAGAGAAATGCAAATCAAAACCACCCTGAGATATCACCTAACCCCAGTGAGAATGTCCCACTTCACAAAATCTCAAAACCGCGGATGCTGGTGTTTATGTGGAGAGAAGGGAACACTTCTACATTGCTGGTGGGACTGCAAACTAACACAACCTTTTTGGAAGGAAATATGGAGAATCCTCAAAGACCTCACACTAGACCTCCCCTTTGATCCTAGGATCCCATTACTGGGCATCTACCCAGAAGAAAAACTTCTTTTCTCATAAGGACATTTGCACTAGACTATTTATCAGAGTTCAATTTACAATGGCTAAAATGTGGAAAGGGCCTAAATGTCCACCAATCCAGGAATGGATTAACAAACTGTGGTATATGTATGCCATGGAATACTATTCAGCCATTAAAAAGATGGAGACTTTACATTTTTTTGTATTAAACTAGATGGAGGTGGAACACATTATTCTTAGTAAACCACAAGAATGGAGAAGCAAGAATCCTATGTACTCAATTCTGATATGAGGACAATTGATGACCTAGTATACGGTGGGGGTGGGGGAAGGGGGTGCAGGGAGAGGAAAGGAGGGAGGGGTGTAGAGGGTTGCAGGGTATGACACACTTCATAAGGATGGGTGACAATTATAAAAGGGACTTTACCTAACAATGATCAGTGTAACCTTGTTCTCTGTACCCTCAATGAATCCCCAACAATAAAACAAACCAACTAAACAAAAAAAGAAAAGAAAAGAAAACAAAAAAGCATTAACAGGTCCAGATGCTCTCATTTTTTTTCATGGTAACTTGTATCAGCAAACTCTTTGTGCTAAGGCTACTATTTTTACTATTTTTGTGAGAGTTATAAGTATTGTTAACTGTATTTGTGCCAAGACAGCTTGGCATCATTGGTTTGTAACATGCTAATGTTGAACAATGAGGTATTCCGTGTGGATTTGCTGTTGCATTCCAAAATGCACTGGTTATCACAGGGACAGCTAAGATTTTATTGTTGTGAGAACAAATAGTTAAATTTTACGAAGAACAGAATCAGCAGTGTGAATTATTGAAAGAATATTTCTATAGGAGTGCAGCATTTCTGTGTGGTACAACTTAACTATCTCTTTTCAAGGTAAAACTAGGTGTATATATGATATGTGGGAAGAAAAATGCCACGCATTTTGAAAACTATCTTTTTTCTAAATACTTTTTCAAAAGGAAATTTCAGATGAATGTTTGCCTCAGTTCGCAAAGGTCATTGATGACCAGGGTTATAGATGTGAATTATCTGGAGAGCATGAAGCTATTATAGGCCTATTAATTGGAAAATACAATGCCCATGATGGCATAAATGTATTCATGAAAAAAAATTAAAAAATTAAAAAAAAGAAAGAAAGGAAAATACAATGAAAGGTTCACTGACTTTGGGAACCATGACATCACACTCAAATTGTCATTTCACCCTCTCCCACTTGATATCACCAAGCACATAAGGAACTGCAGATGGAATTGACTGAGCCCTAGGTAGGTGACATTTTGAAGTCATTGTTTGATGAAATATGGAAAAATGCAATAGAATACCCACGTCTTTGGCAACATACCCCAAAAATAATTTATTGCTTTTCTATCGTGTATTGCTATGACTCTACATTCTCCTACCTAATCTGAATCAACGTGCCCTTGAGGTTCCAAATGACTGATACCCGTCTACAGCAGTGTTTTTCAACCTTTTTTATCTCACAGCTCACTTGAACCTATAGTTAACCGTCTGCAACACACTTAAATTATGTTGATCCAAAAAAAGAGTTAAAAAAAATATACTTTGCTTTGAACTTCTTTCAAAAATAATGCAATTCATGATCTTTAAAAATTGTCATGACCCATCTGAGATCCTTTTACAGCACACCAGTGTGCCCTGGCACACCGATTGAAAATCACCATGGTAGAGGATGAACTTAAACTGTGGGCCTCCACAGTGCAACCAAATACTCAAATACCTTCCCAACAAAAAAACAGACACAACTAAGTCATTAATATATTAGTTAACTTTATTTATTTATTTGTTTGTTTGTTTATTAATTTTTGAGACAGAGTCTCACTATGTCATCCTCTGTAGAGACGTGTGGCATCAGAGCTCACAGCAACCTCTAACTCTTGGGCTTAAGCAATTCTCTTGTCTCAGCCTCCCAAGTAGCTGGGACTACAGGCGCCCACCACAATGCCTGGCTATTTATTGTTGCAGTTGTCATTGTTGTTTAGCAGGCCCGGGATGGGCTTGAACCCACCAGCTTGGGTGTATGTGGCCGGTGCCCTACTCACTGAGCTATGAAGCCGAGCTGTATGTTAGTTAACTTTAAAATTAACAAATAGGGTGGTGCCTGTGGCTCAAAGGAATAAGGTGCCGGCCCCATATACCAGAAGTGGCGGGTTCAAATCCAGCCCTGGCCAAAACTGCAAAAATAAAATAAAATTAACAAATAGTTTTCATTTTTTGCAATTAAGTGCATAGCAGTTAGATTTTTTACAAAACAACATACATGTTGAAGTATATCTTATTGAAGTTTCTCAAATGTGGCCTTATTATAATTAAATGAATGCAGCTTTTCTACACGAAAAGGTTTCCCTCCCCTCCTCTAGGAATTTCATATGCAAACACCCCATCTATCTTTTGCTCTCCAATGAACCCCCTCTATGAACTGGCTACAGTCAGAATTGGGTTCTCTAGAGAATTTAGGAGACAAGTGGGACTCTCAACTAGCCCAGCAGAAATGACAGGACAAGTACTGTCTTTGGTTTAAAAATCACCAATTTAAATGGAGAAAGGGGAGTGGAAGGGACAAAGAATATGGTTTCAAGCCCAAGCCTGCTCAGCCAGGAGAAGGGCAGCCACAACACCCAGACTTCCCACTCACAGGAATCAGCAGTGTGAATTATTGAAAGAATATTTCTATAGGAGTGCAGCATTTCTGTGTGGTACAACTTAACTATCTCTTTTCAAGCAGCTTTGGAACTGGGTAATGCACAGAGGCTGGAGAAGTAGGGAGAGCTCAGAAGGAGACAAAGGTGGGATCTCTTAGACTTGTAATATCAACAACAAATTACTTATTTTCGGGTAAAATGGTGGTGCAAGTATTGGGTAAACATTTCTATTTCAGGCTCAGCGCCTGTGGCTCAACAGACTAAGGCACCAGTCATGTACACCTGAGCTGGTGGGTTCGAATCCAGCCCATGGCAGCCAAACAACAATGACGGCTGCAACCAAAAAATGGCCGAGTATTGTGGCGGGCACTTGTAGTCCCAGCTACTTGGGAGGTGGAGGCAGGAGACCCTGTTCTGCTCCTAGCCGAAACCCACCCCAGAGTTAGAAGAAGGGTGTTTTGTGCCTTGTACTCTTCACCCAATTTTTTAGCAAATGCTTGACCCAGAAAAAAGCACCCCCATGTAGAGATAAGTAATAATCAGGAAAGAAAGAAGCAAGGATATAACTGGATAGAAAGAAAAAAGAAACATGCCCAAACAAAAGCCAGGTGGAGAATAGACATCCGAAGAATTACTTTGCAAGCAGAACAACAGTACACACAAACAATCATCTGGAGCAAAAGAATTTTTTAATGGCATGTGTGAAACTCAGGGCTCAAAGAAGAGATAAAGGGATCAAAGAAGACACGATAAGGCAATGGGGAGAAAGGGGAAAACGCAAAAGAGACAAAAAATTATTTCAAAGGCTAAAGCTGTACCGAAATTAAAATCAATATTGCTGAGAAACAGAGACATGAAGGAGAGTCTGAGAAAAAAAGAAATGAGCAAAATATGGAGAATATCAAAAAGTTATAGAGAGAATAAGACAGAGTGTATAAACATGGATGTAATATGTGAACCTTCCCCAAATGAAACTGAACAAATAAAGTAGAAATAAAATTTTTAAACACATAAGAGAAGGCACTTTACAAAGTAATGGCAGATACATGCTGTGTCTTGAGATAGAAAGGGCACACTGCGCTCAGGAAAGACTGATTCAGATTGATCCACCAAACGTAAGCGTTCAGTTTGGGGGGTTTCGGTGATTACAGATAGTGCCCTGCAACATTCAGCAACTCGGCTGCATCTCTACCTGGACCTCTCGTCAATCAACAAGCGAGTAAAATGAACACACATTTTTAAAAGCTGCCTATAGGGCGTCTTTGTGATAAAATGACCTTTTTTTTTTCCCTGTGGGTAAATACTCAGTAGTGGAATTGCTGAGTCAAATGGTAAGTCTACGTTTAGTTCTTTGAGGTGTCCACAGAAAACTTTCCACAGAGCTTGTACTAGTTCGCATTCCCACCAGCAGTGTATAAGGCTTGCTTTCTCTCCGCAGCCACACCAACACATGTTGCTTTGGGATTTTATGATGAAAGCCTTTCTCATTGGAATTAGTAAGACCTTATTGTGCTTTGATTTGCATTTCCCTGATGATTAGAGACATGGAGTATTTTTCAAATTTTTATGGGCTATTACTCTACCTTCTTTTGAAAAGCTTCTGTCCACATCTTTTGCCTAGTTTTGTATGGGTTGTTTGAGTTTTATTTCTTGCTGATGTGCCTGAGTTCTTTATAGATTCTAGTTATTAGCCCTTGGTCAGAGATACAGCATGCAAATATTTTCTAACATTCTGTAGGTTGTGTGTTTGCTCTATTGATTATTTCCCTGGCAGTGCAGAAGCTTTTTAATTTAATCAGGTACCATTTGTTAATTTTTGTTGTTGCTGTGATTTCTTTCGGGAGCTTGTGTATTGTAAAAGATCATTCTGGTTATTGTGTGGGAAATTGTTTGAGTCAGCCAAATACAGAAGTTGTGGAGACCAGGTGGGTTTGTCAGTATCGTCTGGGTATATCCTACAGTAATAACACCCAAATCTATGGCTTGTAAAAAATATTGTTCTCACTCATGACACACATCTTGCATGGATTCTGATCCATGTTGTCCTCACTCAGGGATCCAGACTGACAGGTTTCCACCGTGCAGGGTTGGTGTTTACCACGTAGCAGGGAGAGGAAACAGGTGCATCACACTGTCCGGCTCTTTGCACAGCAGAATGTCCCCCATCATGTCCTCTGACATGTAACTGACCAAAGTACATGACTAACTCCAAGGGACTGAGAAGGGAAGTGCTACCATTCGCCTGGGCAAAGTGGAATCAGCATGGTTGTAAACATCTTATGGGCTACCACATCCTTCAAGAAGATGCAACAGGATTCTAGGCAAGGAGTCATGGAGGAGCAGTTAAGATTATTTTTGAAACAAATCAAAATTACTAAAATGTATCCATTAATTGGATGTAGGGGTTGAGGGAGGTGGAAGAGTCGGGAATCATTCCTTGTGATGGATCGGACAACCAGCTAAATGTCAGCAAAATATCCTGGGTTACAGAACTAGAAGATATATTTTGGAGTGGGAGAAACATGCAAACAGAACTGTCTAGTACGTAGTTGGAAATGAGATCAGAAGAGAAGTCTGGGCTGAGTTCATAAATTTTAGAGTGTTTGACATCTAGATGGTACCTGAAGCCAATGGAACAGAGATTTGCATAGTAGAGTAAGCAACTCGTCCTTCAGTGTCTGGGACATTCTCAATTTTAGCACGGAGAGTCCCACATCCAGGAGACTTCCTCAGACTGCAGGAGTTGGTCACCCTATGAGGGCATGTGAATAAAAGAAACACCTAAGCCGGATTCTTGAGAAGACAACACGTACTGTCCAGATACAGGAAGACAAACTGTCAAGTGATGCTGAGAAAAATAATCGCAAAGATGGAAGGCAAGTCAGGGGAGTTTGAGGGTTTAGAAAGCAAATGAAAGAAGTTTTAAGAAGGAGGGAGTAAGTATCAGCAGGGCCAAATGTCCCAAGCTTGGGTAGGACACAGCTTGAAAGTGTCCACTTGCTGGGTCGTTGGAAAACAGCATGAAGCTGGGCAGAGAGCAGGCAGGGAGGGGAGGGTCTGTCCAGACCCAGAAGGCTGACACCCCAGGCAGATGCCTGAGCTTGTCTCGGGTGTAGGGACCAGACACAGCAGATAACACGGCAGCTTCTTACACAGCAGAAAAGAAATGATGCAGAGCAACTTTCTTAACTTACAGTCACCTCCACACCTCCGCAGGAGACTGGAGTGCAGAATTCAAAACAAATCAACTTAACACTCAAGAGGACTCCAGAAAATTAAAAAAAAAATCCTCCCATATTAAACAAATGAAAGATATAGAGAAAACTCTCTCATTCAAAAGTGAATATAAAGCCTATGAAAAGACTGAAATATAAAGATGAGCTGTAATAAATACAATGTGCAAGGGACCAGCTCCCACACAACCTGTGGGTATCCCTAATTCTTGGCAGTGATGAGACAATGAAAGAAATAAAGACAAGAGACAAGATAGGATTTAAAAAGAGTGTGCTCAGGGGTCCATCGCTACCTAATGTGAGGAACAAGGAAGGCCTCATGTTCAGGGTTAACTTAGTATTTATTACCTAGATTATCTCCAAATGAGCGTATGAATATTCAGAAAAATAGCACTATGCCTCATCATTCTTGGGCTACTTTCAGCTAAGCTACTGTTTAACTCACTTTTGTAACTACTTTACTGAATCCTAAGTTGTTTATAAATTGAGGAACTGGGATGCAGTTCACAGATCAAGGAACACAACTTAGAAGCAGGATGCAGGAGCTGACAGCACGTTTGACCACACACACAATTTTCACAGGAGCCTTAAAATTAAGTCTCCAGGTTCCTGTGGGGCAGACAGGCTGAAGCCACTCCCTTATCAGGAGCCCGGGAGAAAGAAGATGTTCTTTCTTTTTTTTTTTTTTTTTTTTTTTTTTGAGACAGAGCCTCAAGCTGTCACCCTGGATAGAGTGGTGTAGCATCACAGCTCACAGCAATCTCCAATTCCTGGGCTCAAGCGAGTCTCCTGCCTCCGCCTCCCAAGTAGCTGGGACTACAGGCGCCCGCCACAACACTCGGCCATTTTTTGGTTGCAGCCGTCATTGTTGTTTGGCGGGTCCGGGCTGGATTCGAACCTTCCAGCTCAGGTGTACATGGCTGGCGCCTTAGCCCGTTGAGCCACAGGCCCTGAGCCAAGAAGATGTTCTTATCTAGCTCCAAGAGCTGTTCCTCTTATCAGACAGCCAGCTTCCTGTACTGTTCCCAGCACATCTCGCCATGGCTCATTTGCCCTTGAGACCTTTATAGAGGCTCTCGGCAGGGGAAGGTCAGCCTCAGTAAGACATTTTTTGTCCCTTTCTCCTAGTTCTCCCACATTTCCACACACAATAATGAAAATTTTTAGTAATTTTTTTCTTAATACAAGACAGCAATGAATTCATTATTGGAGTTTTTTGTTACCAAGGTGTAGGAGTTCTTTATTTATTTTGAGTATTAATGCCTTATCATATATATGGGCTGTAAATATTTTCTCCCATTTCACAGGTCACCTTTTCATTCTGTTCACTATTTTCTTTGCTGTATGGGAGCATTTTAGTTACTGTAATCTCACTTGTCTACTTTTGCTTTTGTTGCCTATACTTTGGTGTCACATGCAAGAAATCATTGCTCAGCTCATGTCTAAAAGTTTTTCCCCCTCTGTTTTTTTCTTCTAATATTTTATCATACCAGGTTTTATGTTTATGTCTTTTATATATTTTAGTTAATTTTGTATATGTTGTATATAACATATGTAATAGTCTAATTTTATATTTTTCCCATGTGAATATTCCATTTTTCCAGCACCATTTATTGGCAATTATCTTTTCTGTACTGTATATCTTTGTCACTCATTCTAGGGTCTCTGTTCTAGTCCATTTGTATGTCTGGGTCCCCCCCTAGTATCATACTGTTTTGATTACTGTAGCTTTGTAATATGTTTTGAAATCAGGGAACATGGTACTTCTAGCTTTGTTCATACTCATAGTTGCCTTGGATGTTTGAGGTCTTTTGTCACTCCAAATGAATTTTAGAATTGTTATATATATTTCAATAACAATGTCATTGAGATTTTGATAGAGACTGCATTGAATCTATTGATTGCTTTAGGAAATAGACATTTTAATAATAAGAATTCTTCCAATCAATGAACACAGAATAGTTTTCCACTTATTTGTGTCTCTTTACATTTTTTTGCCAATGTTTTATGGTTTTCCATGTACAAGTCTTTCACCTCCTTAATTAAATTTATTCCTAAATTTTATTTTATTATTTTATTTTTCATGCTGTTATGAATGGAATTATTTCCTTAACTTCTATTTCAGATTGATTGTTGTTGGTGTACAGAAGTGAAACTGATTATTGTTTGTAAAGTTTTTATTCTGTTACTTTACTGAATTTGCTTATTAGTTAACAGTATATTTTGTGTGTGAACACTTTAGGTTTTTAAAAAATATATGTTAATAAGAACATGTCATCCACAAACAGAGATCATTTTACTTCTTTCTTTCCAACTTGCATGCCTTTCAATTTCTTTTTCTTGTCTAATTGCTCTGGCAAAGACTTCCAGCACTACTATTGAATAAATACAAGTGGCAGAGTGGATCTTAGAGTGAAATCGTTTAGCTTTTCACCATTAAATTTACATATTTGGTTCATTGTGTTGACTGAAGTTCCTTTTATACCTAATTTATTGAAAGTTTTTATCTTGAAGATGTATTGAATTGTGTCAAATACTTTTTATGGGCCAGGCACTATGGGTCTTGCTTGTAATCTTAACACTCTGGGAGGCCAGGATGGGTGGACTGCTTGATTTCAGGAGTTCAAGACCAGCCTGAGCAAGACCAAGACCTTGTCTCTACTAAAAAAAATCTCCAGGCATTGTGGTGGGCTCTTGCAGTCCCAGCTACTTGGTAGGCTGAGGCAGGAGAATTGCTTGAACACAAAAGTTTGAGGTTGCTGTGAACTATGATGACCCCTCTGCACTCTCCCCAGGGCGACAGGGTCAGACTGCCTCATAAATAAAAACAAAAACAAATAATTTTTATGCATCTGAGATGGCCATGTAATTTTACTCTTTATTATGTTCAGATGGTATATCACATTGATTTATTTGTATATGTTAAACCATCTTTATATCCATAGGATGAATCCTACTTGGTCATAGTATATATTTTTTTAATATGCTATTATATTCAAATTGATAGTATTATGTTGAAAGTTTTTGCATTTGTAATCTTCAAGAATATTGGCCTGTAGTGGCAATTTTTCTTGAGGTGTCTTCGTCTGGTTTTAGTATCAGGATGATGCTAGCTTCATCAAACAGCTTTAGAAGTATTTCCCTCTCCTGTTCTTTGGAAGAGTTTAAGAAGAGTTGGTATTAATTCTTCTCTAAATGTATGTTAAAACTCACCCATGAAGCCAGTTGGTCCTGGGTTTTTCTTTGTTGGGAGTTTTTTTTTTTTTTTTTTTAATGACTTGTTTTCAACCTTCTGGTTTATTTATTGGTTTGTTCAGGCTTTCTATTTGTTCTTGATTCAGTCTTGGAAGATCATATATTTCTAGGAATGTCTCCATTTCTTTTTGCCTGTCCAATTTGTTGGCATACAATTGTTTACAATATAATTTTTATGATGCTTCCCTGTGGAGTCTTTTGTAATGTCTTCTCTTTAATTTCTGATATTTTTATTTGAGACTTATTTTTAATGGTTTGCCAGTTTTGTTTTTCTTTTCAAAACACCAAGTCATAGTTTTGTCAGTTTTTCAAAAGTGTTTTCTATTTTCTATTTCATTTAATTCTGCTCTGATATTTATTATTTCATTCCTTTTGCTAATTTAGTGTTTAGTCTATTCTTCCTTTTATAATTCATTGAGGTACGATTAGGATGTTTACTTGAGATTTTTTATAAAATAAGAGTTTATTGTTAATAAACTCCTCCCTTAGCACCGTTAGCTGCATCCCATAAATTTTCTTTTGTTGTGTTTCCATCTGTTCATCTCAAAATATTTTCTGATTTTCTTTTGATTTCTTTTTTGACCCAATGGCTGTTTAATAGTGTTGTTTAATTTTCGTGTATTTGTGAGTTTTCCCATTTCTAGTCTATTTTTGTTTTCTAGTTTCATTCCACTGTGATTGGAAAGATACTTTGAATAATTTCAGTCTTCTTAAATTTGTGAAGACTTGTTTCATGGCCTGGCATATGCTCTATTTGGAAGAATGTGCCATGCACACTTGAGAAGAATGAATATTCTATTTCTGTTGCAGTGATCTGGAACCAAACCCACTCTGAGGTATGCCTGTATAATTATCTTGAATATTTCCTTTACATACATTGAGAACCACATTAGACAGTGTTGCAGCTTTGTGCTTCATCCGTCAACATAATTTAGAAAACTCAGAGAGGGAAAGCAAGTCCATTGTACTCACCTGTATTTACATATAATATAAATATATACTTTATGAATTATATATTATTTATATCATTTCTTCTTTCTGATGTTCTAAGAGTCTTTCTTTTATTCTTTCCTTTATTTTTAGAAAATTTCCTTGGGCCATTCTTTTAGGGTAGGGAGGTCTATTGGTGACAGATTCTCTTAGTTCTTCTTCATCTCATGTCTTTATTTTCTCTTTATTCCTGGAGGATATTTTCTTCGTATGTAGAATTCTTAATTAATATGTATTTGTTTTTCTTTAAACATTTACAAAATATCGTACCACTTTGTTCTAGTCTCTGTGATTTCTGATGAGAATTCTACTCTCATCTGAATTGTTTTCCCATATAGCTAATGTGTTGTTTCTCTCTCACTACTTTCAAGAAGTTTTTTTTGTTTTCAATTTTTAGAATTTTGACTTTGATGTATCTTCATATGGATTTCTTATACCCATATGTCTATTTCTTTTTAGTCAATTGTTACTGCTTTAAGTATTTTTTTGGCCTCAGCCTCTTTCTTCTTTCCTTCTGGGACTCAAATAACACAAATTGTTACATCTATTACTATATATATTCATATTTGTCCCTGAGGTTGTGTTGTTTCCTATTTTTTTTTTCTTTTCTGATCTATTTTCTCTCTGTTGTTTAGACTGGATAATTTCTATTCTATTTCCAAGTTCTCTGATTGTTTATTCCATCCCCTCAATTCTGTTGTTGGGCCCATTTGTTCAGTTGTCTATTTTGTTATATCATATACAATTAAGTTTGTGAACTTGCCATCATGTGCTTGCCTTGGCAGCACTGTACAAACATCTCGGTGTATGGTATGTCAGTGTCTCACAGCTGTGTTCATGTTGACATGTGACGGTGTTGCTTGATGGCATTCATTATTGTTGTTGCATGTTTTTGTGTGCCTACTCAAGGCAGATCTTGAATTAGGGCAACAAACGAACATTTGTAAATTTCATGTTAAACTTGGAAGTAAAATCAGGGACATGCTGGTCCAAGATTGGGGAAATAACACCATGAAGAAAATGACAGTGTACAAATGGATTAAATGTTTTTCTGAGGGCAGAGAAAGCATCACGGATGAAGAGAAGTGAGGATGTCCAGGAATGAGCAGAAGTGAAAAAAATTACAAAAATTCATCAGATTGTGTTTCAAAATCATCAGCTGACTGTGAGAAGCATAGCAGACCAAGTAAATATCAATGCATAAATAGTTAAGAAAATCATAACTGAAAATCTTGGCCAACAACTCATGGCTCTTGCATCACAACAGTGCACCAGCTCACATGGTACTGTCTGTGAGAGAGTTTTTCGCCAGTAAACAAATAAATGTATTGGAACATCTTCCCTACTCATCTGATCTGATCCCCTATAACTTTGTTTATTCATCCAAAGATGACATAAAAATATTGAAAAGAAAGACATTTCGATGCATTCAGGACATCAAGAACGATAAGTGTGTGACAACAGTTCTGATGGCCAGTCCAGAAGAAGCGTTCTAAAGTTGCTTTGAAGAGAGGACGGGGTGCTGGCATTGGTGCATAGCTTCCCAAGGAAAGTACTTTGAATGTGACCATAGTGACATTCAGCAATGAGCATGTAGTGTTTTTTGTAGGATGAGTTTGGGATCTTAATTGTCAGATCTTGTTTATTAGTTCTAAAATCTCCATTTGGTTCTTCTTCATGTCTCATTTTTTTTCTCCTGAGGTGTTTGATTGTTTTGCTGAAACTATTTTTGTTCTTGCTCCAATACAATAAATGATTTTTAACTGAAACCAGGACATTTGGAGTGTTATGTCACAAAACACTGGGTCTTACTTAAATCCTATTTAAGCAGGTCTTCTCCAACAATATCTAGTGAGAGAAGAAGAGGGCTGCCTCATGCCTGTCAGGGGGCTTGAAAGGTCCAGTTCTACCTCTGTTGACACCAGGGGCTCCCGGCTCCTTACAGGTGGAAATGGGAGTGGGAGCTCCCTCCTTGGTTTTCTCTTATGCCACCCCACAAAGAGTGAACCTCATTATTGCTCTTCATGTAGCCTCTACTGACACCATGGAGTGGGCCACTGAAGGAGATGAAAGCCCTGAATATATATTGGGCTTCTTCAGATACCACCTAGCAAGGGTTTTAGAGAATCTTGTTGCAGCAGTTCTCAACCTGTGGTTCTCGACCCCTTTGGGGTTTGAATGACCCTTTCACAGGGGTTGTGTAAGACCATCCTGCATATTTACGTTACAATATTTATATTACAATTCATAACAGTAGCAAAATTACAGTTATGAAGTGGCAACAAAAATAATGTTATGGTCGGAGGTCACCACAACATGAAGAACTGTATTAAAGGGTCGCAGCATTAGGAAGGTTGAGAATCACTGTGGTATAGTCTAGCAAGGATGGAAGTCTGGGCTCCCACTTGGTCTTTTGCTGGAGGCTGTAAAGTATAGTTTTAGTTCCTAGCTGTGATATTTGAATGTTTTCTTTTTGCAAGGTTGCTGCTGTCCTGATCCTGTGGCTGGGCAGAACAGGCTTTTATTTTTGTTTTCTGCTGTTGCTTGTTTTGTCTGTACCTGTTGTTGTTTCTGGACTATTGACTTCTCCACCCCCATGCCTGGGGAAGATGAGGCAAAAGGAGAACCCAGGGGACTCACCTTTATGTCATTCACTGGGTCTTGAGTTCCTTAGCCAATTCGCTCCTCTCCACCTTTGAAAGCCTACTTTTGTTTCTTTTATATGAAATATCCAGAATTTAGGCTGGGTGTGGTTGCTCAGGTCTGTAATCCTAGTGCTAGGGGAGGCCGAGGTGGGTAGATTGCTTGAGCTCAAGGGTTCCAGACCAGCCTGAGCAAGAGCAAGACTTGGTCTCTAAAAATAGCCAGGCATTGTGGCGGGCACCTGTAGTCCCAGCTACTCTGGAGGCTAAAGCAAGATAATCACTTGAGCCCAAGAGTTTGAAGCTGCTGTGAGCTATGACACCACAGCACTCTACTGAGGGCAACAAAGTGAGACTCTGTCTCAAAAAAAAAAAAAAAAAAAAAATTCCAGAACTTTCTTATAGTTTTGCTTAGCAGAAAGAATAGGAAAAAATACATCTGCACCATCTTTCTGAAAGTGTATCCCTTCACTATGGCAATTTTAAAGTGTAAAATGTTAAAGTGTTCAATGTTATATCAGAAATAGATAAAATAGTTAGATAAAAATCAGTTTTAAAAACCAGTATAAGAGGCTGGGTATGGTGGCTCAGGCCTGTAATCCTAGTGCTATGGAAGGCTGAAGCAGGAGGATCACTTGAGACAGGGAGTTTGAAGTTGCAGTGAGCTGTGTTCACACCAATACACTCTAGCCTGGACAACAGAGCAAGATCCTATCGCTAACATAAATAAATAAATAAATTTAATAAAGCTTTTTTGAGAAATTATCTAGCTAATTAAAAAAAGAATGTGATTTCTTCACATATAATACTCCAAAATTAATTCCAGATAGATCACTTATATAAGTAATTAATTTTAAAAGTTAAACTATATACAGGAGAAAATGTAAGCACAGAGTAGAAATAAAATTGTAACATTCTATGCACAATTAATGGTTGTCATTAATATGTAAATAATCCTTACAAATAAATAAGTGAAATATGGCTATTATAAATAAAAAATAATTAGGGAAAGGCCCAAAGAGACATTTGCATAAAGAATGTAACAGCTGGGTGGTACCGTGGCTCACAACTGTAATCCCAGCTCTCTGGGAGGCCAACGTGGGAGAATCACTTGGGCTCAGGAGTTTGAGGTCAGCCTGAACAAACCTAAGACCCCCCCCATCTCTACTAAAAACAGAAAAATTAGCCAACTGTGGTGAGCAACTGCAGTCTCAGCTCCTCATGAAGCTGAGGCAGGAGGGTCACTTGAGCCCAGGAGTTTGAGCTCCAATTCCAGAGCACTTAAGCCCAGGCAACAAGGTGAGACTGTGCCTTAAAAAAAAGTTGTTTTTTTTTTTTTAAAAAAAAAAGAATACAGCTGCTAACAAATATAGGAAAGTGTCACCTTCTCAACTAATTAGAGAAGTGAAAAATCAGACAGATTCATTCCTTTGGTTTAGTTTGGTTTAGTTGCATGCTACAACTAAACTTACAAACACAAACGCAATCGTGCTGAGAACTAAATCCAGAAAACCTTTTTGATGGAAGTTTTCCCAGTAAGTACTAAAAGTCACAAAGATCATCATTCTTTTTGATCAAATAATTCCACTTTGGGAAACTTATCCTAAAGAAAAGAAGATTAACATAAAGATTCATGGAGAAGAATGTTAATAATGAAAGTATCAATTATGTTTAAAAATTGTAAAGCCCTAAGGATTCTAACAATGAAAAATTGGCTGAATGAAGAAGGGCACACTCATAGCAAAAAGTGCCATGTGGCTGGTATAAACCATGTTGTGTGAGAACACTTACTGCCATGGGGAGAATGCTCATAGTTCATCATTACATTAAAAAAATAAATAAAAGGCAGATTACACAGCAGCTTGGACAATAATGCTCTTTTATTAGGTAAAAAATTTCATAGAAATAACATATTAAGAAGACACGAAAATACTAGCACTTGACAATTTAAGCCCTGCAATTATGATTTATATTTTTTCTTCTTTTTATTTATCTATCTTCAAAATATATCACAGCAAAGCATACTCATATCTTTAAAACAAAATGATAAGTATATGTGGATTTCCTAGGGAATGCTTTTAACTGCTTGATGACACGTTGGGGATGCAGGGGCTTTCTTTTCTTTTCATCCTGTCATCCATGGCTCTTCGGTCTTCATCCTTATGTTCTTATTGGTATAAAGTAGCTATTGTAACTGTAGATGTCACACACGTGCTCCAGGCAGGACGGAGGGAATGAGCCCCCCATCCGCACAAGCATCCCTTTTGAGCAGGACTGTTTCTCAGAGACCCCTTTACCGTCTCTTGATCACATCTCGTATGAAAATCTAGCTACAAGGGAAGCTGAAAGATATATTTCATTTCTCAGACTCTTAGAGTAGAGGATGGCAAGAAAGAAAGAAAGGGCTAGAAGTGGGTGCTGAGCAAGCCAACTGCAGTTTTTACATAGTATTTTTTTATGTAGAAAATTAAAAACATATTTTGTGGAGTGCATGGATTGAATATAGTGACAACCAAACTATGCAAGAATTGTGCTTTTGGGGCCCTGTAAAAAGCATTTGTGACATCTGACCATTAAAAGGAGTTAGGGGATGTACTTACAAAGTATTCAGGCTCTGATCCCAACATGGCAGGGGTGCGACCCTATAAATTGTCTGTCTTTATACTGAGAAAAGATTAGAAGGCCGTGTTGGGTGCGCTTATCTTGACCATCAATTCCCTCACAGCCACTTTGCTGTGTAGCCCAGGGAAGGAGCCCTTTCATGCTGTGTTTGGTTACATGAAACCTAAGTCAGCCACCCAGTTTCTGCAACAAAAATCATCAAAAAGCAAGATTTGTCATACAACTGAAAGCAGCAAGCTGTTGGATACGGAGCAAGCAAAGTCTGCGTAGGTCAAGAGATCTGAGAGTTGCATCAGACTGCAATAAACAGCGGCGTGCCTCGTGCCCGGAATCAGCATCCACAAACTTCAGTTTCCTCATCCGTCAAGTCGGGCGGGGGGTGGGGGCAGGTACTGAAAAGATTTCTTAGGCAAGACATTACTGTGTCCTATTCTAATACCCTATTATAATTGATATCATCTGAAAATTCATAACTGCAAAGGTAAGAATCACACTAAATCTCATGTTGACGGAAAGGACCACAGGTCTAGAGAAACCAAGGTGGGGAGGGTCATTGGGGTTCTTTTTACTTATTTATTTATTTGTGAGACACAGTCTCAAGCTGTTACCCTAGGTAGAGTGCCATGGAGTCACAGACCACAGCAACCTCCAACTCAGGCTCAAGCGATCCTCTTGCCTCAGTTTTTCTATATTTAGTAGAGATGTGGTCTTGCTTTTGCTCAGACTGGTCTCAAACTCGTGAGCTCAAGCAATCTACCCATCTTGGCCTCCCCGAGTGCTAGGACTATAGGTGTGAGCCACCACGCCTGGCTGGTCATTGGGTTTCTTCAAAGTACATGGCAGATGGAGGTGGTATATGGTACAACCCATAGAGGAACTAAGCCAGACATAACCCTTGGAGGCCGGGCATGGTGGCTCATGCCTGTAATCCTAGCATTTTGGGAGGCCAAGATGGGTGGATTACTTTAGCTCAGAAGTTCGAGACCAGCCTGAGCAAGAGTGAGATTACCGTCTCTAAAAATAGCTGAGTGTTGTGGTGGGCACCTATAGTCCCAGCTTCTGGGGAGGCTGAGGCTAGAGCATCGTTGAAGCCCAAGAGTTTGAGGTTGCTGTGAGCTATGATGCCATGGCACTCTACCCAGGGTGACAGAATAAGACTCTATCTTACCAAAAAAAAAAAAAAGTACAATAAAATACATAAAACAGATATAACGCTTTGGGACCAAATCTAACTTTATTTACACTATTTTGAAGAACTAGAGAATTGCACTTAGTAATGCAATTTATTGAACCCATTCCCCAATCTAAGACCTTGTTGATCTCACAAACTGCAACAAACAAAACCTATACACACACACACACACACACACACACACACATGTCCCTCTGGAGTGAGACAAATCGCTACGGTGTGGAAGGTGATATGACAATCACTAAAATCTTTCAGTCTAGGAATCAGAGTCCATGCAAAGAATCCTACATTGAAACCACTGGAAGGTATCAACTTTCAGGTTCAGATGAAACTTATGGCTGTCAGCACAGGCTGTGCTGAGGTTGGAATTCTTGCTCCACCGTTGGAAGCTGTGTGACAGTCAGCAAGTTACTTAACCTCTCTGTGCCTCCATTTCTTTTCTGCAAAATAGGGGAACAATAGTCACACCTACCCTTTTAGTACTGGTTGACATTTAAAATTTTTTAGCCCAATCCCTGGTCTCCAGGTAGTTATTATTAGAGGGGTAAGTTTTAATTCTTTAAGTAACAAAGTGAATTTGCAACTAAGCTTATAAACTGTTTTGTACTTAGTAACTTGTGCTGGATTTCTTAATTTGGGAAATAATGCTTCTCTCTGCAGAAATGTACAGAAACCTTGGGGAAGCTCTTAATGGAATATGTTTCAGGGAACACATGCAGTTTTACAAAGAGCTGTTGCCCGAAGCTTGAGCTGCTGCCTGGTATAGCTGTGGTATCTCTGCTTCTCGCTAGAAGACACAGGGCAAGAGAGACTCCAGACAGAGCAGGAAAGGAAATGTTGTGTTCATTGTATTCAGCTTGGGCTACCTCCTTCAGCAAAAACTAATAATTAACTGAAAATGGTCATAAGAAGGAACTGGGTTTTCAGTTATTGTCTATTTCTCTTGCTGCACATCTCCCCCAGGAAACTTAACAGGTGTGAGCCTCCAGTCCCTAAATTTAAGTTGTTAAAATGGTCTCTCAGATCAACGGGGAAGGGCTGCCTTGTCCATTAAATGGTGTTGAAACAGCTGGCTAAGCATTTGGAAAAACAAAGTCAGAACCTGATCTCAAACCAAAATAAACCACAAATGGGTTAAATATTTAAAGGAAGGAAAAGAAGTGAAAATATCAGAAGAAAATAGAGATGAATAGCAATAGGATTGTACTATGGGAAAAGACTTCATACAAAGAGCAGATATTATAGTGGGAAAAATAATTGTTGATTGAATAAAACAAATTGAAACTTCCATATATATACATATATATGTAAAACCATAGACAAAAATAATGGGGAATAGAACCTTGAGAAAAGTAACTTGCATTTACCACATTAACAGTCTACTAGCCTAGCTACAGCAAGAACTCTTACATATGAATTTTAGAAAAATGGTGACCTGTCTTCTCTTCCCTGCACCCAGTGTAAAAAGAGGATTTTTTTAAAAAAAGAAAGATATAAGGATAGTAAACGTGAAGAAAATTCAGCCTCATTATATATCAGCCATTTACCTGTCACGTTGTCCAAGGTTAAAAACACCACCTCCCCTCCGTGTTACTTAGACAGAGCCATGAGCAGGCAAGAACTTTTTGGAGAGCTATTAGGGTGTATATATATAACTTTTTATGTAAAATGTCTTTGATAATTTCTAATATTTTATCCTTTAAAAAAGTAGAAGGAGGGCGGGGCCTGTGGCTCATCGAGTAGGGCGCCGGCCCCATATACCAAAGGTGTCCGGTTCAAACCCGGCCTCGGCTGAACTGCAAAACAGAAAAATAGCAGGGCGTTGTGGTGGGCGCCTGTGGTCCCAGCTACTTAGGAGGCTGAGGCAAGAGAATCGCCTAAGCCCAGGAGTTGGAGGTTGCTGTGAGCTGTGTGATGCCACGGCACCGAGGGCGATAAAGTGAGACTCTGTCTCTACAAAAAAAAAAAAAAAAGTAGAAGGATATGCCTGGAGATTTAGATCAAGGAGGTTCATTGCAATATAGTTTAGAATTTTAATGTAGAACATGAAAGAGATATCAGTCATCTGAGGCTGGTTAAATTAACATTTAGTCACTGTAATAGAATATTATGAAATATTTCATATAAAGTAAGTTGTGGATATAGAATGACATCCACAAATAACAAAAATTATAAAACAGGAGTATAGTACAAGTTATATTTATATCAAAATTCTATATCTTGCCATGTTTAATATCTTAACAGATAAATATAGAAGAATATTAATATATTGTCAAAATAATTATCACTCCCACCAGGCTAGGAGCCCTCAAGACTATCCAGGTCATGAAACACTGGGAGTAACTGAGGAGCTGTCACAGACCCAGGGAGTACAGAAAGGCATGGAGCTCAATGCAGCGTGGTGTGAGCCTGGACTGGATCCCGGGGTAGAAAGAGGACATTAATGGAAAAACCTATGAAATCCAAATAAAGTTCAGAGCTGAGTTAATAAAAATGTAGAAATGTCAGGTTCTTGGTTTTGACAGATATAACACAATAAGATAATGTGTGAACAATGTAGGAAACTGTGCCTGGGGTATACGAGAAGCCTTCATACGCTATCTTTATAACTTTTATGAAAACCTAAAATTATCTTAGACTAAAAAGTTTGGGCTCAGCACCCATAGCTCAGTGGATAGGACGCCAGCTGCATACACTGAGGCAGGTGTGTTTAAACGGGCCCAGGCCTGTTAAACAACAATGACAACTGCAACAACAACAAAAAAATAGCCAGGCATTGTGGCAGGTGCCTATAGTCCCAGCTAGTTGGGATACTGAGGCAAGAGAATTGCTTAAGCCCCAAGAGTTAGAGATTGCTGTGAGCTGTGATGCCACCGCACTTTACAGAGGGTGACATAGTGAGACTCTGTCTCAAAAAATAAAATAAAATAAAATAAAAATAAAGAATAAAAAGTTTTTAAAAATATATCAAGACAATTCTCAAAAATGTGTAAACCTGAGGAGTGGGATTGGGATGAGGGACATAAAGACTCAGATTTTATGGGTGCAATGCTGTGCAGTGACTATGCATATTATAAAGGACAAACTGATTTAAAAATAAAACAATATCATGGAAGTTCATTTGCAAACATAAAATAAAATAGCAAATTAGAATACAGTATAATCCTATTTAAATATTTTTTAAAGTTAATTACTTGTTTTTGCTTGCCTTTATATTCCAATTTTAAAAACTCACATGAATTACTTACAAGATTAAAAAATAATTTAAGTTTAAAATAGGCCTGGAGGTGAGCATGGCGTAAATAGGATCCTCAAATCTCTGGTCTTGGCCGGGCAGGGTGGCTCACGCTAGTAATGCTAACATTCTGGGAGGTTTAGACAGGAGGATTACTGGAGCTCAGGAGTTTAAACAGACTGAGCATGAATAAGACCCTTTCTCTACTGAAAAACAGAAAAACTATCTGGGTGTTGGGGGGGGCGCCTTTAGTCCCAGTTACTCTGGAGGCTGAAGCAGGAGGATCACCTGAGCCCAAGAGCTTGAGGTTGCTGTTAGCTAAGATGATGCTGTGACACTACCCAGGGCAGCAGACTGAAACTCTGACTCAGAAAACAAAATAAAACAAAACAAAACTCTGGTCTTATATGCATTGAAATCAGGGGTTTCCTAATCACGTCCTTGCTCCTTAAAACTTTGGGGGCTACAAAAAAGATCCTCTTTGTTGATGGTGACTTTGGCTCTTTCTCCTAGTGATAAATTTAAATAAATATTCTTTAATTATATGATCCAACACAGCTTGCCCATGCTTAGGTCATTCTGTCCAAGACAAGAAGGTAAAGATACGAATTAAAAAGAAACAGATAGAATGACTTAGTAGTATGAAACATTATTTCCTGCTGTGTTGGTCATTTATAACGATTTTCAAAGAGAATGACAGCCAGCAAAATAAGAGAAAATACAGAATTACTAAACTTAAACACAACTATTGGAAAATGAAAACAAAACATAAACAAACATTTCGCCTATTTCATATTTATCATATAATCGCAGCACTGCCATATTTGGAATAAGCAGCCTAATAATTTAAATGCAAATGTGATTGATATTTATTGTAATATTTTAGACATGTATCCACATAATGCAAGATTTTCATATGTTTGTCTTATCTAGAAATGAATTTGCTGCATGGTTTCCAAGCTGTAATTTGGATGTATAAGAATGTAAATACCACATTATAATTGAGTTCCCAGTAGCTTTTTAAGCTCATGGAGATTAGGCCATGGCCAATGCCAGGCGTCTTCAGAAGCCCTGGAGACCCAGCTGCTCACAGCGCTTTCCCACGGGCCGCCCACTCGCAAGAGCCGTATTTCAGAATGCATTTCTGTGAGTTTCAGGGACTTTGTGGTTTTCAAGGGCCTTCCTTCCAAACACAGGGGTATACGCCCAGCGGGAGCTATGAGTGGGTGAACTGATAATTACAGAATAGAGCATGAAGCGCTGTAATTAGTGAGAATACGAAATTTCACAGGGACTCTGAAGAGGGCCGCCTTGGAACTGGACTCCTGGACACACAGAAAGGCTGCCAAGGTAAGTAGTGCGTGAGGTGTGAGGCTCAAAGGACAAATAGACATTTTTCAGGTGAACAGGAGACCAGGGAGGGGGGATGGTTGGTGTTCCAGGTAGCAGTGACGGCACCTGCAGGGGCCAGGTGGGAAAAGGTGGTGGGCCGTAAGGAACTGGACGGAGAGCCCACCGGGACGCAGGGTGCCAGAAGAAGGGGCCTGACGGCTGGAGCCAGAGCAGCGGGGTCAGCCCATCACGAAGGGCCATAAAAGCCATACTAAAGAAGTTGAATTTATTCCAGGGGTGCTATGGGATAAATACTTATATGTTGAAACCCTAATACCTCAATACCCCAGAAGGTGACTCTATTTAGAGATCTGGTCTTTAAAGAGGTAATTAAGTTAAAATGAGGTCATGAGGCTGTACCCTAACCCAGTCTGAGTGGTGTCTTTAGGAGAAGAGGAGTTTAGGACTTAGACACCCACCAGGGAAGGCCGAGTAAAGAAAGACACAGGGAGGCGACCACGTTCCACACGCCAAGGAGAGAGGCCTGAGAGGAGACGCCCCTGGGTGTGGGACTTCCAGCCCCTGGAATGGGGAGAAAATCAATTTCTGTTGTTTCTGGCTCTTCATTCCGGCAGCCTTTGCAAATTCATACAAATGACAGTGAAATGTGGTTAGGAAAGGCGAGGGAGGGTGGGAATGGCTAAGTCATCTTTTCAAAAAATCACTCTAGCTTGTGGGAAGAATTTATATACCTTAATAAAGAATACTTACCGCTAAAAAAAAAATGCTAACAGTCATCTGCGCCTTCAGCACACCATAATCTTTTTGCTGGTGGAGAGTCTTGCCTCAGTGATGACAGCTGATGACCCACCAGGGTGGTGGCTGCTAAAGGTACTGTGGCTGTGGCAGTTTCCTAAAATAAGACAACAATTAAATTTGCTACATCAATTGACTCTTCCTTTCATGAAAGATTTCTCTGTAACTTATGATACTGCTTGAGAGCATTCTACCCACAACAGAACTTCCAAAACTAGAATCAGTCATCTCAAATCCTGCTACTGTTTTGTCAACTGAGATCATGTAATTTTCTACATCTTTGTTGTTGTTTCAACAGTGTTCACAGCATCTTCACTAGGAAGTAGCTTCCATCAACGGAAACCACTTTCTTTGCTCATCTATAAGAAGCAACTCCTTAGGGTGGCACCTGTGGCTCATCGAGTAAGGCGCCGGCCCTACATACCAAAGGTGGTGGGTTCAAGCCTGGCCTCGGCCGAACTGCAAAACAGAAAAAAATAGCCGGGCTTTGTAGCAGATGCCTGTAGTCCCAGCTACTTGGGAGGCTGAGGCAAGAGAATCGCCTAAGCCCAGGAGTTGGAGGTTGCTGTGAGCTGTGACGCCACGGCCCTCTACCGAGGGCAATAAAGTGAGACTCTGTCTCTACAAAAAAAAAAAAAAAAAGAAGCAACTCCTCATCCATCAAATTTAAGTGTGAAATTGCAGCGAGACAGTCACATCATCAAGATCCACTTCTGCTTCTGGTTCTCTTGTTATTTCCATCTCATATGCAGTTACTTCCTCCACGGAATCTTTGAACACCTCAAAGTTATCCCTGAGGATTGGAATCAACTTCTTCCAAGCTCCTGTTAATGTGCATATTTTGACTTCCTCCCACAAATCGTGTATATTCTGGATGGTGTCTAGAATAGTGAATCCTTTCCAGAAGTTTTCTGTTTGCTTTGCCCCAATTCCTCAGAAGAATCACCATCTATGGCACTATAGCTTTATGAAATGTATTCCTTAAATAACAAGACTTGAAGGTCAAAATTACACATCTGGGCTGCAGAATGGATGTTGTGTTACAAGGTATAAAAGGAACATTCATCCACCAGAGCTCTGGTGTCACCAGGTACATTTTCAATGAGTAGTGATATTTTGACAGGAATCTTTTTTTCCTGAGCAGTACATTTCAATAGAGAGCTTAAAACATTTAGTAAACAATACTGTAAATAAGCCTCGTTGTGCCATTTATATAGCACAGACTTGGCAAAATTCTTAAGTGGCCTAGGATAGTTGAAATGGTAAGCGAGCACTGGCTTCAACTTAAAGTTTCCAGCTGCATTAGCCCCTAACAAAAAATCAGCCTCTTGGTTACATTCTGAAGCCAGGCATTGACTTCTCACTAGCTGTGAAATTCCTGGATGGCATCTTCTTCCAATAGAAAGCTGTTTCATTTGCAAGAAAAATCCATTGTTCAGTGTGTCCACCTTCATTCATTATCATTGCCAGGTTTTCTTGATAACTTGCTGCAGCTTCTCCTTCAGTGTTTGCTATGTCACTTTGAACTTTTAAGTTATGAAAAGTGGCTTCTTAAACCTCATGAACCATCCTCCGCCCATTCCCAGCTTTTCTTCTGCGGCTTTCACCTCTCTCAGCCTTCATAGAATTGAAGAGAGTTAGGGCCTTACTGCAGATTAGGCTTTAGCTTGAGAGAATGTTAAGTCTGATTTGCTCTCCCTTCCTGACCACTAAAACTTTCTCCATATTAGCAATAAAGCTGTTCTATTCTCTTATCATTCATGAGTTCACTAGAGTAGCATTTTTCATTTCCTTCAAGAACTTCCCCTTTGCCTTCACTGGCTAACTAATGTCAGAGGCTTTTAACATACTAAGCTTGATCATTTCCAGCTATTGATTTAAATAAAGTGAGAGACATGGGACTCTTCTTACTTGAATACCTAGAGGTCATTGTAGGGTTCTTAATAGGCCTGATTTCTATGTTATTGTGTTTCAGGAAACAAGGAGGCTCAAGTTTAGAGAGAGAGAAGGAAAGAGAGAGGGAGAGAGAGAGGTGAATAGCTAGTTGGTGGAATAGTCAGGATACAAGTTCACCGTCTTACATGGGTGTGGTTTGTAGGGGCCCCAAACCAATTACCATATTATAGTAACACAAAAGATCACTGATCACAGAGCACTATAACAGATATAATAATAACAAAGTAACTCGAAATAGTGTGAGAACTACCAAAAGGCAATACATGGACATGAAGTGAGCCCACACCGTCGGAAACATGGGGCCCATAGACTTGTCTGAGGGTTGCCACAAACCTTCAATTTGCAGAAATGCAGCGTCCGTGAAGTACAATGAAGCAGCACACAATAAAATGAGGCGAGCCTGTAAAGGAGACCGTCAACCGTGTGCCCAGGACAGATCATACAAGACACGCCCTGCAGTTGGAAACCTGCATGAGATACCACGGGAGACAGCAGATGGGTAAGGAAGACAGGAGGAAAAGAGCAGATTTCTGAGAGGATTGGTAAAGAGGCTCAATTGTGTCTGAAGACTGGTTGAGTCCAGCTGGTATGGGAGAGGAAGGGATGAAAGAGGAAGCCCTGCAGGGGCAGCCCCTGCCGTGACTTCCGAAACCAAAAGGATGATGGAGTTTATTTTGGCTTCGAGTTTGAAGAGCCAATGGGAGCTCTCCAAGTGGGTATTTTCGGCAGGACATTGGACAGAGGAAGATGGAGACATTTATATGCATCAGGATTTTAATAGCTTTATATTTTAAACCATGGGGGGTGATGAGAACAGAAGAAATAATGTGTAAAGGAAGAAAACATAAGAGTTGGGCACATAAACCCCTAACTCAGAGGCTCGTTATGGGAATTAGCTGGTGAAGATAAGAGAAACGGCGCCACCCATTGCCTTACCTTCTTCTACCCACCCGCTGGTTCCAGGCACGGCAGCCCCTCACGTCCCTGGGGTCTGGGGAGGGGACCCTGAAAGGAGAAATAGTGTGTGCATGGCGTGATCACCTCATTTACCCAGCAAATAGAGGTATGGAGTTTGTATTAAGCATCTGTTGGCCAAAAACAAGCCAAAAAATATCCCACAAAAACAACCAGAAAATACAACCAGCCATACTGCTCGCAATTCTAGAATCATCTGGATGTTTCCGTTGCTGTCTGACCCCCAGCGTGGAAGAGCAAGTTCAGATCTTTGCCAGTGTCCCAACGGTGATCGGAAGACCTTCTCCTCCCAACAGGTTCACACACCCATCTTGGTAAAGAAGTTTAAATGTTTTAGAGATAAGAAATTGGGAGGCTCAAAAAAGTTCAGTTCACAAATTCCCTGCTCTGTACCTCTGGAATTTCTTTGCCACCAGGCAGAAATCTTTGGGATTATGTTTTCTTCCTTCTTTCAGTTCTCCGAGTATCAAAGAAAAATATTTGTAGGGGACAGTTTCTAACACATTTCTCTGACTCCCGAAACAGGGGATAGTTGAACCAAATGCACCCGTTCTTTACTTCATGGATTAGGTCACCATGTAAACATGAATCGTGACCTGAGCAGTGGTGGGGTGACATCGCATTGGCCTGAGCTCTACATGGCTGTGGATTGGTAAGCTCTTGGTCTGTCTTTTATCTTTTTCCTTTCTGACACTAACCATTCTTCTAAGAATCATCCCTAATATGAAGGCTAGAAAACAAAAATTTGTAAACTTGAGTGACTCTGGAATATCTGCAAGTGTGTGTTAGAGAAAACAGAATCTGTATAAGAATTTTTAAGTAAAATTTGGGGTGTGGTTTATGAAACATCTATTTGGATCCACAGAGGTGTTTTCATTTATTTACTTTTGTACGCATAACTGAACTTGCTTCAAGAATACATACAAACCCATTCATGGGTCAATGGGCACTTGGGCTGCTTCCATGACTTGGCAATTATGAATTGGGCTGCAATAAACATTCTTGTGCAAATGTTTTTGTTGTAGAACGAGTCGGTGGGAACTTCATCTACTGTGTATATTGCAAGTGTATGTGTCAAATATATTAACAGTAGACTATAAATGTCTAAACACAACAATGGAATAAGTGAGGTGAATAATATGTTGACCAGTTTGATGTGAACATTCTAGATCGTATGAGTCAGCACATTGTACCCCATAAATGCAGTAATGTACAGTTGTGATCTAATTAAAAGAAAAAAAGAATACATATAAATCTGGCTGGGCAGAGTGGCTCACACCCATAATCCTAGCATTCTGAAGGCCAAGGTGGAAGGATTGCTTGAACTCAGAAGTTCAAGACCACTCTTAGTACAAGGGAGACCCCATCTCTACTAAAAGTATAAAAATTAGCCTGGTATCATGTTGGGTGCCTGCAGTCCCAGCTACTCAGGAGGTTGAGGCCAGAGGATCACCAGAAATTTGAGGTTGCTGTGAGCTGTGCTGATGTCACTACATTCTACTACTCAAGGTGACAAAACAATACTCGGTCTCAAAAAAACAAAACAAAATGAAACAAAAAACTATACATACAAATTTGGAATAAATGAAAACAAAGCCACTGGCCCTCCTCTCTGTTGTCTCATGTGATGGATGAAGGGTTGCCTGTAACATAGCTAAAAGTGGCACCTTGCAACTCAGAGTAATATGGTGCTTGTTATTATCTGAGCTGGAGTTACCATCTCTTCCCCAAATATCTTTTTATTCGCTTACATGCCTGACTACTTTTGCCTAGTAATGGGACAAGATGGGTTTAGGAATTATGCTTTGCACAAGGACAAGCTGGTGCAGAAGATGCTTCAAGGGAACCACAGCTGGGTGCCTGCTTCGTTCATCCCTGGGAGCAACCCCCTGGGGTCACCTGAAAGTGACAAATGGACAATGGAGAAGAAGGTTTTGTTCTTTCTGGGGCTCACAGTGTTATAATTTGGGCACAGATGCATGCAACCCTATTCCCAGCCCCTAGCTAGTGAGACCTGGAGACATTTGGGCAACATGAAATAAGTAAATACATGTTCAAATCCTTCTGGGAATCTGGGATAACACAGTCTTGCTTTAAAAAATACTTATAACATGAAATAGATATTTATATTGATATTTGACTTAAGATGGCAGTTTGTTCAGCTTAGTAACTCCATTAAGAGCAAAAAAGTTCATATGTAAGAGATTATAGGAAAGCAGAAAGCTTTACTCTTTTGGCAGACAAAAAGGGAAGTGGCCACGATCAGCAAATCAACAATCCTTAAGAGAGTTGTAAAAATCTAGTCCTGGAGCTGTGAGGACATTGGTTATCCCATCATGTCCTTGGGAAGGGTTGGTTACACCCAAGGAGAAACTGGACTCAGGTAAGAGAAAAGGTTTGAAGTGATTCCTCCCAAATCTAGGTCAAAGACGATTCCAAAGCATTCCAAGGGGTTGTTTGAGGACCTTTTATTGTTTTTTCCATGTTCAATACCATTTCAGCCCCAACGAGAAGCCAGTTAGGAAGTCACTGGGTATGGAGATATGAGAGATGTAACAAATTCCATCTAGTTTACATGGAGAAGAGAAATCCACAAGTTGAAATTCCAAGAAACGTCCTCGAATAGACGGATGTGTCACTGCCCATTGTTCACCTGCCTTTGTTTTCTCATCGTAGTTTACCATAGATGAGCTGCCTAAAAACAGTGGCCATTCTGATATTCTATGTCCAGTTCTTACAAATCTGGGAAGGTCAGAGATGGCTGTAAAAAAAAAAAGATAGATAAAAGATTTAAATCTAAGATATGAAATGACAGAAATCCTAGAAGAAGAAAGTGTGGGAAAAACTCTTAACAATATTGGCCTGGGGAAAGATTTTATGAAAAAGACTGCATTGGCAATCACAACAACAACAAAAAATAAATAAATGGGACTTAATTAAACTAAAAAAAAAAAGGCCCCGTGGTAACGGACAAACTCTTCTTCAACCCTTTAAACAGGGCTTCTTTTTTTTTTTTTTTTTGCAGTTTTGGCCAGGGCCAGGCTTAAACCCGCCACCCCCGGTATATGGGGCCGGCGCCCTACTCCTTGAGCCACAGGCGTCCCCCTAAACAGGGCTTCTCAGCAGTGACCCACCTATACGATCTCCCAGGAGGTATCATGAGAGACAGGCACTCATTCAGCAGGCCTGGGGTGGGGCCTGAGAGTTCATATTTGCAGACAATGCTGATGCTATTGGTCTAAGTCACACGTTAGCAAGCTGACTATTCCTGTAACACCCCGTAGATGGAGGAAAATCTCATTGCCTTTTCTCATCTCGGACTTCAGGAGAAAACCATCAGCTATAAAAGCAACTATGGTCCTTGCGGAGGGCGTGAGTCTAATTGGAGGCCGCCCACCCTTGCTGGGTGAGCTTCACAGACAACCAGCCTGAAGCAAGCAGGGACAGAGGTGTGCTTGTGCAATTCCTGTCATCTGTCACAGTTATAAAATGCCAGCTTATGAAATACTGGATTTACCCACAACCCCACAGTTACTGGGAAACTGTGCTAAGCTTCTAATTTTAAATACGCTTTGTTGAAAAGCTTGGAAGTTGTATTTCATCACTTCACGGAAAAGGGAGCCCTGCGCTGAGATTCCGAAGACTTGGACGAAAGTATCAGTTCTGTTAGTCACTTGCTGTGTGACTTTGAGGAAAGCCTCTGCCCTTCTGAGGCTCAGATGTGAAAAGGACGAGATCAGCTGGACACCCTCTGGCCTCTTTCAGCTCTGGCGTCCCGCATAGACACTTCAAGTTCTCATCAATGAGAAGCGAGTGGCCTCTCCAGGGGCGGTAAGTCAGGATTAATCAGCAGTACTAACGTCCAGGGTTCCAGAGATGGGAGAGTTGAGCGGTTGAGGGAGCTGGCTTTGACGTCAGACAGTGAGGCTTCAAATCCTGCCCCTTCGTGTTAACATGGTGTTGTACAAATGACTTAACGTGTCTGAGTTACAGTTAGAGCATCTGTAAAGTCTGATCTGAGAAATGGTAAGAAAGTAAACCAGCCTTGTTGGAGTATTACAAGGGCATTGACTGCATTCTGAAGGGTTTCCTGGGAGGTGGGACTGTCGGGGCTAAAAGCAGGACATTTCCAGGCAAAGCAGGAGAGGTGGCCACAATCAATTCACCCGTGTACCTGCGAGAACCCTGTGAAGGACAGAGAAAGTGCTGAGTGGATCAGCCTGGTGATTCATAGCAGAAGAATACGGACACTCCGGGCTGAATTTGTACACAATTAAAGCACCATCCCAAGTTACCGTTTTGGTTCTTAATGTTTACTTTTTAAAGGTCATATGCTTTTCTTTCCTGAAAAAGAGAAAGGACCGTGTCAATGGAACATACCAAGAAATACGAAATGGCTGCTGCCTTTCCACGAAATAGAGTTTTTATTCAAAGGACAGCATAGCCGCTCCATGATGAGCTTGTTCTGGGGTGCTGGTGTGGCTGCAGGCAGACACAGGCAGTGCTCAGAATGCCACTAGGTGCAGCCAGAGCCAGGAATGCGGGCAGCTGTCCTTTCTAACCACCATGTCACACGCTGAGGCTGTGCCAACATCCTCTTCTCTCCAAACATTCCCAAGCTCATCCTTGTCAGCCGAGCTAGGATTAGCATAAGGCCTGCCCCTCACCACTGTCTGGGGAATTTGAGAATTTTCCTACTAAAATGCCCCATGTAGACTACTCTGCACAGACAACTGAGGAAGCCTCAGAAACCAAATTCCCCTCCTACGGCCCCTTCCAGCCTCTAACCAGTTCTGCCATGGGAGATTTCTCTTCTTTCTACTCTTTGACCTGGGCTTCCTGTGCTTCTGGGCTCCAGGTTCCGAGATGGAAATCTCATGATTTTGGTCATAAATCTGGCGGTCATATCAGTTCTTCACACTCCAGGCCTTTAATAACTCCTGGAGTTCTTACTTCTTATAATTTCTCCTGTGGTTTCCACGCTAAAGCATATTGCTTAACTGAAATTCCATCCACTGCATCCCAGATTTAGGGTCATCTGTCCAACCTGGTTTGTCCAGAGAAGTCCTGGCTTACAACTGTTGTCCATGCTAGTAATGAATGTCACTCCCTTTTACTTTCAAAAATGTCCTGGTTTGGAAGGTAAACCATAGACTCACATTATCCAAAACCAACCTCAAACAAAATGACTTTCCAGACAGGGAAAAACATCCTTAAAAACAGTCAACTCTGATATGGTTTGAGGAAAAGAATCACCAAAAACAACGGAGCTAGAAGCTTAACATCACGATGGGGAATAATGCTCTTGGACCAGACCTCATTGCTTTAGGTACAAAATGCCCACTACATAAACTTGTACTTTATGAACCAAATTGTGAGTTGTACCTAAAAAAAAAAAAAAAAGGAAAAAATATAAAGAAGCTAATCACCAAGCAAACTAGTCATCAGAATTAATATTCATAATTTTACATCGGTAGGCGCCATTGGGGATGAGGCTGTGTGCGTGTCCCTGAGGAAGGACCTGGGGCTTTGGAATAAATCAGACCAGATTTAGGATATTGACTATTCCTTTCATGTTGTCACTGTGGGCAAATGGCTTAACATTATTTTTATCACTTATGCTTTCATGAAAAGTTCAATTAGCCATTGGTTTTCAACTATGCTTTGCAGAGCCCAAGGGTTTTAGCAGAGACGCACTGTAAGCCCAGAGGAGTTCCACTTTTATTTGTTTTATATTAAATGATAAGCCTCCTTGTAAGATTTTTAAATTTGAGTTTAATATTTTGATATGTTTGAACAAAAGATTTTGATACTAATGTAAAATGTGAATACTTGTGGTGATTAGTTTCTAAGCTCCCTCCCAACTGTGGCGTATAAGATGCTGAGACCTTAGAAAATGTCCCCGGTTAGAGAACCTTTTGATGGAGGTGAACAAAAGATTCCTCTGACACCTTTATCAGATGACGATTTATCACAGAGGCTGATGAAGCCCCGGGTGTGTCTGAGAAAGTGTTGACACAGACATACAGAGCCTACAGAGCCGTGGCTGTGAGGTAGGTGAGGTGTCTTTGCTGGAAAGGAACATTCTAGGCCTATTCTCCACCACTGATTAGACCAAAGATCCTAAACTGGTCCAAGGCTGATTCTTTTGGCAGAAGGCCTGGTGTCCAAAAAGAATTGTCAATATGTCCCAAATTCCCAACAATTATAATAAAGTGTGGGTGCCATAGTATTTTGGGGCATAGAGTGGCTCATACAAAGTTGAAGAGATTAATATTATTTCCTCTAGAATGGAAATTACAATCCTAAAAATTTAAATAAGACACCTTAATGAAGACAAAGATGGACCTGGAAATTATGTTCTTTCCCCATATTTCAGATATCAAGACAGGAAAATACATAATAGTAAGTCTGTGGCTTAACTGCTATTTTCACTGACCTGGAAAAAAAATTTAGATCTTGAGTCAGAAGGAAAAGGATAATACCACTAATAAGTCTGTGTCCTGGCTACTTGAATAATTGTGCATACCCTTGGTTATCAAAATACAAACTCGGAAAACATATTTCTTCTTTTTTTTCTATAAAAGTATCAGTTAAGAAGTTAGGGCTTAAGGTTGAACTTAAATGAAAATTATTTATGCTCTCTCTTTTTAAAAAAATCTTAATAAAAAGGGAGATTTCCCATATTTTATGTGTACTGTTATACTCTTATCTGAAACACTTTTAAATTATGGTTAGATTTGGAGTTAGTTTGAATCCAGTCTTTGCTATAGATTTTTCTGGATCTTTAAAGGATGATTCCTTTGGTTGCTGTTTCTTATTTCATTGAACTCTGATCATGCCACAATACTAGTCTTAAGAATATCCGTGGATTCCTCCTCCCTGACAGATAAAGCACCAAATCTTCGCATTAAAGACCTGCATAATCTCACGCTGGCTTTTCTTTTCTTTCATGTCTTTATGATCCAGAAGCACCAGATTACCCACTAGTCACCAAGCACATTCTTTACCTTCCTCCTGTTGTCCATTCATCTCTCCCACCACCCCCAAATCTACCTCCTTCACGGAGCTGTCCAAACACAAGAGCCCCAAGGCAGAAGGAATCGCCTTCCTCTGTTCCCAGAAACCCGTCAGCCCATGTGATCCCACTGTTCCTCCTAAGTCATGGATAAGACTCCCCTGCTGTATCAGAGAGCACTTGTAGTGAGAACAAGATGGAGGTGGGGGGAAGACCCCAACATTGATACAGTGGGGATGGTGGGTTTAGGTCCTATGTGACCTTCACCTCCTGTCTCCCATTCTCATTGTTTTGTAAATTTAGCTCCCACCCTTAAGATGCCTATCTTGAGTAGTTTAGGAGAACTGATTTAGGAAATTGACTTTCAAATTGGAAAGGTTGTATGTAATAGGTTACTGAGTTATGCTGACTGTTATTTAAAATAAGGATGGCTCAATGGGCTAAGGCACCAGCCAGTACACCTGAGCTGGCTGGTTTGAATCCAGCCCGGGCCGCCAAACAACAATGGTGGCTGCAACCAAAAAAAAAAAAAAAAAAAAAATGGCTGGCGCTTGTGGCAGGCACCTGTAGTCCCAGCTACTTGGGAGGCAGAGGCAGGAGACTCGCTTGAGCCCAGGAATTGGAGGTTGCTGTGAGCTGTGATGCCACAGCACTCTACCCAGGGTGACAGCTTGAGGCCCTGTCTCAAAAAAAAAAAAAAGGAAAAAAAAAAGGAAAAATGAACACAGAAATTGCAGAGACTTCAAAAGAAGAGGATGTCAGGCATCTGATAATACAGTTGAAGCCATTTACTGTGGAAAAATGCCCAGGCTTGCTGAGTGCTGTAGCCAGGTAGCCAGTATTGAAAGTGCTTTCTTCACTTGTATTTGTAATAAGAATAAAAAATAGAGCAAGATTGACCCTTTTTTTCAGAAAGAATAAGTAAACCATGAGAAAATAGTAAATGTATTGACTTTTTATAACACATATGATTTTACTGTGTTTTGATTTTGTATGATTTCATATGATATTCTCTAATAAAAGATGTACAAGAAAGTAAAGTACATACACTTATCAGGACAGTAGGCTTAGTTCTATATGTTGGCCACCTCCATATGTTGACCAGGTTTTTAAAATCCTTTGGGTGGTCAACTTATAGAGGTTCTATTGTATTTTGCTAACTTTGCTTTATCTATACATTTATAAAAATATTTCTTTTTTGATGAATCATTTGAAAATAAGTTGCAAACATCATAAGCATTATCTCTAAATATTTCAGAATGTGTCAATTAAAAATAAGCCCTCAGCTGGGCATGGTGGCCCTTGGCCCAGCAGGGTGGCTCACACCTTTAATCATAGCACTCTGGGAGGCCAAGGCAGGTGGATTGCCTAAACTCAGGAGTTCCAGACCAGCCTGAGCAAGAGCAAGATCCTGTCTCTAAAAATTGCCCAGCATAGTGCTGAGTGCATGTAGTCTCAGCTACTTGGGAGGCTGAGGCAAGAGGATCACTTGTGCCCAAGAGTTTGAGGTTGCTGTGAGCTATGATGACGCCAGGACACTCAACCCCAGGGCAATAGGTGAGACTCTGTCTCAAAATAAATAAATAAATAAATAAAAATAAATAAATAAATAAATAAGGTTACATTTCTCAAACCCTTTTTCTATTATAGGAGGGAGAACAGTAGGGGGGTGCTTTTGATCTAGACCATTATGTACCACAGTCACTTATTCCAATACATGCATACATACCAGTCACAGGGGTTCTTATATAAATTGAAAGAGGAAGAGAATTTCAGAATTGTTCATTTGGCTATAACTAATAAGACAATACTACTGAGGGCGACAAAGTGAGAATCTGTCTCTGGGGGGGAAAAAAGCCCTCTACTAAAAATAATAATATTCTTCTTTTATAGATATAATTTAATTTTTACCTTGAGAAAATTAGCTTATTCTCTCATATCATGTAATATTTAGACTACATCTAAATTTCCTCAATTGTCTTGCAAAGTTCTTTTTTTCATTCCAAGAAAATCCTTATACATTCATTAGCAGTCACTCTTCATTCTTTCTTCTCCTCAGCCCTTCCTAACCATTATTTACTTTTTGTCTCTGCAGACTTGCTTATTCTGACATTTCATATCAGTGAAATCACACAACATATGGCCTTTATATCTGGCTTCTTTCATTAAACATAATGTTTTCAAAGTTCATCCATGTTGTAGAGTGTATAGCTCTCCACTTCTTGTTAGGGTTGAACAATATTCCCTTTCATAGATATACCACATTTTATTTATCCATTCACCAACTGACAGGTATTTGGGTTGATTCCACTTTTTGGTTATTATGAACAATGCTGGTATAAATATTCATGTACAAATTTTTGTGTGGAGATGTGTTTTTAATTCCCTTGACTTTATATATCTAGGAGTGAAATTGCTGGGAGATATGGTAATTGTTTAATATTTTGAGGAACTGCCAAAACATTTTCCTGCCAAAGCTGCATTTCATATACCCACCAGCAGAGCATAAAGGTTTCAATGTTTTCATCTCTTCATTAATGCATATTATTTTTCATATTTTTGATTACAGCCATTGTAATGGTGTGAAGTGTTCTCTCACTGCAGTTTTGACATGTATTTCCCTAAAGATTAATGATGCTAATCATTTTATGTACTAATTGATCATTTATGTATATTCTTTTTTTTTTAACAAGTGAACATTTTATTAAGAATTAAACAAAGGTATGATGTGATACAGTACAAGCAAGACACTCAAGATAGGTATAATAGTACTACACAACTCACACAAAAACTTAAATTTCACCTCAAAAAAAATTGTAAGACAAAAGAGAAAGCAATTTCACTGTTATAAAATAAGATATTTCATGCAAAGTATTAACTCTGCCCCCCCAAAGCCCAACCTCCCAACAAACAAAAAACTATCTGGGAATACTGCTATGCTAACATATTATCCATAGTATAATCATTCATAGGAAAACAGTAATTAAGCAATGAATTAAATTAAATAACAAAGTTCAAACTATCATAAACTCATAGACCACAATGATTT